>CAEGAE010008635.1:0-96686 GCA_903067095.1 Girardinus metallicus | reverse complement strand
GAGATGGGGGGGTGGAGGAGGGGAGCCAGTCGCTCTGTCTGCAGTTGATGTTATATCAGCTTGTTTTGGAATATCGGGTTCTTGATAAGCGGGAGGTTCCGTCCCAGTCAGACATCCTTGAGCCTGTTGTTCTGGGGCCATGATCACATTGTCGTCCTTGTTGATAAAATGAAAAAGGTTTGCAGCAAGTAGCTTTATCCCATGTTTATTAAGATTGCGTCCGCCTCTTCCAAAAAGGTGAAAGCGCTGCCAATAGATCGAGAGGTTATCGATGAAGGTCACTGAGCTGGCAGAGCAGGTTTTAATCAGCCATTTGTTTATCATGAGCAGCCTGGAGTGTTTCTCATCTCCCCATTGAGGTGATGGAATTGGACCACTGAGAAATAACTTCACTTTTAATTTTCCCATAGTGGTCAGAAGATTATTAAAGTCCTTTTTCAGAATCTCAGATTTTTGCTTTGCCAGATCGTTGGCTCCAACATGCACAACTAAAGTCTCAATATTTGGCTGATCAGTGGTTAGAGAGAGCACTTTGCGAGTTAAATCAGAAACAGTGTCACCAGGAAATGAAATCACTCTCGTTTTCTTGGGATTGCAAACGTGGCGGATTCCATTTACTGCCTCATCTCCAACAATAAGCACTTTTGGCATACCTTTTGCTTTCCTGGTGGTCGCTTTGTCCTTTGGAGCTTTGGGGGGGTGGATGTGTTGGCCTTGCCTCGTTGTTGATGTTTGAGGCCGAGGTTTCATTCAGAGGCTCAGGCTGAAGAGCAGAAAATCTGTTTTTCAGTGGGATTCCCACGGAGTCAGAATGTTTTGGGGCTCGGGCTGGTCGCTTTGTCCTTGGGAGAGGGGTTGGCGGAGTCGTTCTGGTTCCAGTTGCTTGTTTATTATTCTTTGGCGGAGCAGGTGTTGAAGTTGAAGGTGGGTTTCGGCTCAGAGCCGGCCACGCTGATTTGTCCAGGTGAGGAGTTCTCCCCGTTAGTCGTCTCATGGGATCTGCAGTGAGAGACTTTTGTTTCGGCTTGGCACCCTGAACAATCCAGGGTGAGCTGCTTGGTGCAGGGGGTACGACCTCTCTGTTGATTTGAGGAAGAGTTGTTTTATTTCCTCGGGTAGCGTTGATCTCAAAGTTCACCTCCAACCGTTGAATCTTCAATTCTAAAAACTGAAGTCGTTCCATAATACTGCTAATGTCCCTGGGGTCGGATGGGGGCATATTGCCCGGTACCAGTGTCCTGCTGGTACAGGGCGGAGGCCCCAGTGGCGGGATGTTTGCGGCCGACGGTGGCACCGACACACGGCGAGGAGACCCCTCCGACCTGCACAACGAGGAGGAGGGTGGCACAGTGGTCGGGGGGCAGGGCCCGTACAGGTAATCCGGGGCTGGGTTGTTGATTGACGCTGTGGGGCCGCCATGACGGAACTGCTGGCGCTGCTGCCAGTCATACAGCTGCAGCATGGTATTGGACCCCGGGCCCCTTTGGTCTGGGATGAGGCCGAAATTAATCAGGCGGTTGTGGGCGTACTTGTATTCACTGAGTCGATCTGACGGAGGGCTGTGGCGTGGAGTTTTTGGCAAAGCCTGAGAGGCATTCATGGAAGTGTAGGCAGTGAAAACTTCTTTTGCCCTGATTCAACTTGGAGGTGAAGAAAAGTAAGGTAAAAATAAAAGTCAGAAAATCCCACAGTCCTTAGGTTTGAAGTAATCCAATTATCACATGGTCACTGATAGAATTTTCCAGAACACTAAGACCTTTACCACCAGATAGGAACCACTCTGTTTTTTGGTCATTGATAAACAGAGAATTCTGACTCAACCACTGTTTGATTGCAGGAGAAAAAGCTAATTACTGCATCCTGGCCTTATTGGTCATCTGCATAGTAATGAATTTAACATTGTGATGATTATTTTTTATAGTTCCCAACAGTAACATGTAGAGAAAAAAGTAAAAGGCCTAATATGGAACCAGGAGGTACTCCACACAAAAGGGGGGTCGCGCTTTGTGGCTTCAGAATCAGGACAACTTGTCAAAGCTTATTGAATCATTAATTAGATCTCAACTAAAAAATCCTGACAAAAATGTATGACCACTGGTTAATGAACCTAAACACTTAGTCAGCAGGAAAATTATCCACAACACACCACTTCAGACTTAAGTTTACTTGGCATATCTTTGCATGACCCTTCAAGAAAACCTTCCAATGTGGCTTAATTGAAACAATTCTGCAAAGAAGGTTTAGGTACCTTTAGGGGGGTGAAATATTATCTCCTGTTTTAGTGCTACAGAGCACCACCATCATTGCTAACCAGATTGTTGAAGCACCGTGATCTCATCTAAAGTGCTTACAAACGTCTTTTTCTGTGTTAACCCTTTGAGATTTTTCTATGAAAATAATAGTGTAGAAAAGCAAAGGCCAGATGGTTTATCATAGCAAACCCCTGCAGTAAAAAATAGTAGGGAAGATCAGTTCAATTGATATGCTCAGGGTCTGGTTTCAAAGTGGGGGTTGTGGAAGCTGTGCCTTGAGAGTTTAGTATGGTGAGGGGTTTTTTTGACCAAACCATTTCAGGGTTAAACCTATTGGAAAGATCAAGCTTGAGTTAGTTCGTCTGTGGGACACATTTCTTTGTTTATGTTGTGTATGTTGAGAAGACGTTAAGAACATTACATGTAAAATATGCTGAAAAATGTTGAAACTTCTGCAACTTGTGTTACAGATATAAAACAGAAGTGACAAACCAATCAAGAATCTGCTTCTTATGTCAGAGGAAGCTACAGTAATGCTATTTTTTCAAGTCAAAGGCAGACAGTTTAAAAATGTTGTTTGCTATCAAGAAATATATTTTTTGGAAATCAATGTGCATTAAGGTGTCAATATCTTAGGAATGTCTTTAGCAAATTGATATCCCGTTGCTTCCTTTGAAATACTACATGTATATAAAAAAAGAGGTCCGTTTTTTTTTTTCTTAACCCAAACTTATTTCCTAGTTTAACAATAGTATCCAGACTCAGATGAGCTTTTAATTAGATTACATCTTAAAGCAAAACAAAAATATTCAATGTTCCAACCTTTTCTTAATAATAATGTTTCTGAAGGATGGCTAAGAGTGGGTCCGCTTCTGGGTCCGCCTTGATGTGGGCGGAGGCATTATCAACCACAGATAAATTGATATTCACTGGTTTGTGTTTTATCAGTCAAGCTTGACCACAGACTAACCAAGATCAGACAAGAGAGGCTTTCAAAAAGGTATGTTGGTTAATTAATACATTTTAAACCTGATTTGTATCCTTTTTGAGGTAAAATTAGTTTCTTTATTCCTAATTTCTATGGCAACAGGACAAATAAAATAAAAATAAAAATTAACACTATTAACCTAAATGAGCTAAAAGGAGAGGAGCTTTTTCAGGAGATGTAAGAAAATAAGTGTGATCTTATTTTTTTAAGATCACTTTTATACTTTGATCTGCAGGGTGGGGTTGTCTATCTCCTTCTGTAGCTGGAGTCTTTCTGTGCAGTTTTCATGTTCTCCCCATGAACATGAGTGTGTGCTTTATGTTATACACCAAAATAAATATGTTAGATTTAAACAGAACTTATTTCTGTCTGTAGCTTTATTTATAGAGTTTTTAAAACAACTAGAATGAAAACACAGTTCTTTGCATAACTGCAAACGCTAAACATGCGTTGAAAGGAAAAACATAAAAATATGACATGAGAAAGATAAAAGATTAGACACAATAAAATTAAAACAAAAACAGTCAAGTCTTGCTGGTGACGTTGGATAACCTGGCATTTGCTGGAGCTGCTGTTTGGCCAAAGGGGTAAGAAAATGCAAAAACAATTTTTGGATTCCAATTCACCCAAAAAAAAATAAATAAAAAATGTTGTTTGCATTTTAATGCCAACACCATTTAAAAAAGCCATAGCCAGACTTCGGAGATACAGACCCATTTAAGAAATTAAATATTACTGAAAAGCCCATTTATTTCAGGAACTTCACCACTAAGGCACATGGACATTTGAAAGCCTTTATTTATGGTGATGATGATGATTTTTCACTTGCAAGTAATGAAAACATCATAGTTTTACATCAAACCATTAAAAAAACATTATTAATACAGAAATGTGGTTCTTACTGAAAAGTATGTTCAATATCAGAAAAGGTTACTTTCAAAAGATACTTTAAATCTAGCAAAAAAGGCCTCATCTACACGCATATCTTTTTACAATATGGCTGTAAACTTCAAATCTCTTATTGGTGCATTTCTAAAAGCTCTTATTATACTTTAGTTAAACCTGCAGTCTGGTGCTAATCATTACAAGAGAACTGCTAAGAGTAACTAATCTATCTTGCAACATATTAGTGCTCATTCTGCCCTCATGTTGTATTGCAGGTATCAGGACAGCCATGGATACAAATGCGTCCATCCGTCAAATCAACAACACGAAGGAGTCCATGTCCTCCTCAGACTACTATGCAAATCTCAAATCTTCTCTACACATCTTGACTCTCTGTGTTTACGGCGTGGCCTGTGTGTTTGGGGTGTTTGGAAACGGACTGGTTATCTGGGCAGCCGGCTTCTGCATGAAAAAAACTGTTAACACAGTTTGGTTTCTCAACCTGGCTGTGGCTGACTTCCTCTTTACGGCCTTCCTTCCTCTGAGCATCACATACCAGGCTGTGAATTTCCACTGGCCATTTGGGAAGTTCATGTGCAAGTTGAACAGCACAGTAAACTTTCTAAATTTGTACGCCAGCGTCTACACCCTGGTGGCGATCAGCGTGGATAGGTTGGTGTCCATAGTGTGGCCGATCTGGGCTCAGACTCATAGGAACGTGAGGAAGGCTTCCTATCTGAGTCTGTGTGTTTGGGCATTGGCTTTGTCTCTCAGCCTTCCATCCTTTATCTTTAGAGATACTGAAATTTACAATAACGTTACGATCTGCTACAATAATTATGCTTTCTCCAACAATTATAGCAACCCAGCTGTGATTCAATTGGAATATTTTCGCCATCGATCTATTACCATTACCCGTGTTCTCATGGGCTTCATCATCCCCTTCAGTGTTATGCTTTCCTGTTATTCCATCATAATCCACCGCCTCAGGAACAGCCCCACATTGGCAAAACGATCAGGCCGCCCTTTCAGGGTAATTGCTGCCATCATCATCACATTTTTTCTGTGCTGGGCTCCCTTTCACATCATGACGATAGTTGAGTTGAAGAGATTTGATCCAAACAGCCAAAGCGAAACACTGGCCCATGTCATCAGCGTCGGAATACCGCTTGCCACATGTCTGGCTTATATTAACAGCTGCCTGAACCCGGTGCTGTACATATTCATAGGCCAGAATTTCAAGGATAAAATCTGCAAATCCATCCTGAAGGTGTTGGAGACTGCATTTCAGGAAGATGAGACCAACACTTGCACAAAATCTAGCAGGACTGGTGAAAACAAGACATTTGACCACAATACTGAATTGTAGAAATAGCACTGAATTTTCTAAGCAGCTGAAAGGATTGGACAACTATTACAAAATCCCTATTTTATTACATTATAATTGGCTTTGATTATCAAAACAAATTGAGGTGATGTATACAAATGACTATTTCAGAGAAGAACAAAATCAAATAAACATTTCTCATGACTGATATTTTGTAAGTTTGACATGTGCACTTGCATTATGCTATTTCCAGTAGACCAAGCTCTTAATTTTACCATCAAATAAATATTTTTTATGTATATATTCATTGTATTTCATGTATTCATTGTAAATTATGCTTTCTCCAATAATTATAGCAACCCAGCTGTGATTCAATGTTAATTTAATGTATTTTGTACAATATTTGAGAGTCAGTTTATTCCTGAAAGAAAGGAAAAAGGGAAGAAAGAATTATGCACTTATTGAAGTGACAAAAACACTGTGTGTGGACACATCTTGCATTTACTGAAGTGTGTGATGTAAGTCTGAAATTGTGTATGGCTGGAAGGTTATGTTGAAAACACCAGGGTTCTGAAACTGTTAACAAGAAAAGCTTTATCTATGTTCAGATTTTTCCATGTGATAATTGAAGGCTAATGATGCCACTTCATTGTTAGGTGTAAAAGTTAGCAGCCTCAGTGACAATAATAAAACTGACAAAGTTAAGGACCAAAACAAATCTTGCTATTTCTGACAAACAGCTTAATTATAAGTGAATTTTTCTAAAATTCACTTTTTTTTTTTTTTAGAAAAATTCCCCCATAGTCAAGCTGTTTGTCAGAAATAGCAAGATTTGTTTTGGTCCTTAACTTTGTCAGTTTTATTATTGTCATTGAGGCAGTTTTGTTTGCAAGATTTTGCTTGTTATTTTTCTTTGATTCCAGAGGAGGCTGTTTAACCTTTTACATGTGCTAATCCCATAAAAATAACTGAGGTATTTTATTTCAGTGGTATGCTTAATATATTGTCATGTACTAACTCTTGAATAAAATCATTGAATGTGATCATTTTAGTATGCTTACAGCATACATTTCATCTTGTTGGCTTCAGATGTTTCAAACTTTGAGCTTTGAAACTGTGTTTTTTCTTTTTTCTGCTATCAGATGATGGATTCATCATGGTCAAAAAAGGGACTTCCATGGTCATGTTTGCACATATTTTAGAAATATATTTGAAAAAAGTAAATGCTATGATAGCATAAATATGAGGACCCTGACTGCAAAACATGGGAACAAAGTGAGTTAAATAATGATAGTCAAAATTTAAAAAGTTGCTGGTTGTTCTTTAATGCAGGTTGCTGGCAGTGGCCTGCACCAATAGAAATAAAAATGCCCTTTAACATGCAGCTCTTCCATTCACAGGAGTCGAAATTCCCCTCTTCTCAGGCAGCCTAGCGCCAACTCATGGTAGCACAGTAATATTGTAATAATGAAAAAGTAGATTTCTTGTAAAATAATCACATATCCCAGATGTTTTGTGCCCTTAATACTACCAGCTTAAACATTGTAGAACAAAAGAACCAAATACACATACCTGCAGAAATAGAAATAAAAATGCCCTTTAACATGCAGCTCTTCCATTCACAGGAGTTGGAATTCCCCTAGCAGATAAGCACATAGAGAAACCCTGTGACTAACTAATAACATTATCTGCTCTAACATTTAAGAAAATGTCAAATGTTAAATTGTCAAAAAAAAATACTCCTCTGTATGTATTAAAACAAATAAAACATTCACAGCTGCATGTACTTACAATTATTTAATACATTTCATAAAATGTGAACTTAACCAAGAGCGAAAAAGATTTGCTACCTCTTCTCAGGCAGCCTAGCGCCAACTGAAGGTAGTACAGTACTGATGTCATAAGACGCTCTTAAAGTGACAGTACAGGTATTAGTGTTTACCAAAATAAATAAAATAATGAAATTCTTAAAAGATAACAAATGAAAAACAGGATTCTTCAGTGTTAATCAGAATTTGGTGAAATTTCAAACATTATAATAATAAAAAGTATAAGCACATTTTCTAAAGTTGTTACATACGGAAGAAGTGAAGTTTTAGTGACACCGTTTCATAAAAGCATATCGAAAAACAGACTACAGTTCTGATGTTTGTCTAAACCCGCAAATAAACACAAGGCGGCGGTAACGCTTCTGACGACCGGTTACACTGTGAGAAGATGGAAACAGAAGAAGAAGGAGGAGTCGAGCCATAGGGGCCTGATTCTGCTAACAGGCTATCGTTGGACATCGGTTTTTAGCTGGGTGTTTTATATTGTTAGTCACCGTATTCCGTGATGTACGAGATTTCACGGTAAGTTATAACTTAGCCTATAGTTGGAATTTCAGTAACTTAGCTGTCTAACTCTAAAATAAAACCACTGAACGTCTCCACATTCCAGGTGTAGCGTTAGCTGACAGGAGCTAAAGTTAGCCATTCCGATCACAATAAGCTCACGAGATATCACTCCAGCGGGAGGCTTAAAGCAACATACACTTATCTGGGTTTACACTTTCATTCGCTGATTATTGCCTGCTAATCGTGTCGTCTTGTGCTGTATGTTAAGTCCAGCTTAAATAAAGTAAACGTTGATTGCTTTAGCATGCACAATGTGTCCATGTCATTTCTCGCTGCAGCAGTGCCGAAAGCGCCAATCTTTTACTGTAAAAACATTCGTGTCAAGAAGATTTCTCTTTTGATAACTGTTAGGAAATCCTGTCAATGCTTTGTTGGCTATAAAATAGTGGAAAAAAATGTTTTTACACCGTCTGTGTGTCACCTTCTGTGCGTCACGTTTAGAAATCTAAACAATGAAACTTGCATGCATTTGTATCTCTACCAGGTGCGAGGTTATGTTTTTTAAGTCTGGTTTGCCTTGAGACCTTTTATTTTCAAAGGAATTAAGCAAGGGTTAGGAAATATCACGTTTAGTCACGTCATTGACTCTCTAGATTATAATTACATAGTTTATTACATACATCCCAAGCACTTAAATGCTCACATAAATCCTGCTCACCAGGTCTTCCTTTGTGTACATATAAAGCATCAAGTTAGACTGATCATTTACATGGCAAATTCTCTTCGTTGCTGTAGACTGATGATAGAAAAACACACACAGCATAACCTTAACAAGAGATACTGCATGCAATAGTTGGATAAAGTTTGAAGAATTGTGAGCAGAATTAGAAATAAGCACTTGGCTAACTCAGTATGGCTTTATAATAATAGAGTTCTCCAAGAATTAAACGCCCAACTTTATTCCAATAACCCATGATTCTTTGGATTTCTTCCAGAGTGGCATTCTTACATGTAAACAGTGTGTTTGTCTCGTAAGTCATTAGAATTAAGTGTATTTGATAAAATAATCATGGCTACGTCTTTATGTATGAAGGACGATCTGAAGAAATGTTCTGCAGCTATGTAGCAACTACTTTATCTGCTCTGTTAACTCTGTCAGAGAAAAGGGGAGGGGAGGGAATGGATGTGATTCAGTGTTGATTGAGAGCTCAGTCATTTTGTATTTGACTTTTTCTAAGTAATTTTCCTTTCTAAGTTGTGAATGCAGTCAAGAATGGAAAAACAGGATGTCATGAACTAATGAATCATTCATTGCCTGTCCATAAAACATAACTGCTTTACTTATGCTATAATTTATTTTCTAGATTGATAGTCAAAACTGAAACACTGCCTGGAATATTAATTTTCTTTTCTTGGACTCTTTAACAGAGTGAAAGTAGGAAACATGTCCCAGTTTTTTAGGGGTCGCTTCAGATTTAGATGCAGGATTCATCTTGATGTAATTATTATCTGTTGGTAACCAAATGTTCCACTGATCACAGGAACAGTCTTATTTAAGTTTGGGTAAATTTTTATTTACCATAAGTTAAGCTTGGTCTGATTGTATGTAGAACAGTTAAAAGAGAAGCAGGTAGCCATGTTTAGACATGTTAGAGCTATGTAGGTTCAAACCAGAAATTTAGCCAAACTGGAAACCAGTTAGTTTGAATATGCAGCTCAGCTTTTTCGATTAACTACTTAAACAAACTTACCTGAGATGGTACTGAGTCAGTCCTACAAAAATAACGACATTACTTAAGTTATCCTAAACTGTGAGTTATTTGTTATTAATAAATCTGCATTTCTCACAGAACAATCAAACAAATCCTCGGGCTAGTTCTTTTGTGGCTTTTCTTCCCTTTTAAATCAGGGGAACCCAAGTCCAGTCCTAAAGAGCTGCTATCCTGGAGCTTTCACTACAGTATAGTCCAAATTCAGTCCTTAAGAGTCTTTATCCCTGTTTTGCCACAAAACATAATAACACTAAATCTAATATAGCGTAATTTCTTCTAAATGAATGTCTTCCGCATTTTTTCTGCTGTTAGGGTTTGGATGTGTAAAACTTTCTTAAAATAGCAGGTTATCAGGTAAACTGGAATGCAGTTCTTCTCAATCATTAGAATTTTAGAGAAGTTATAGACAGTTGCTATTTTTTGTAAATTTGCTAATGAATTTGAAGTGTGCATTTTGTTTTCATAAAATGCTCAAAAAGCTCCCATTCTTCTCTGTCTGGCAGGGTTTCCCCCAGTGTATTATAAGCCTGGCGGTCCACCAAGTTTTATTTGGCCCCCCACCAGGCTAACGGTTTTATTTTAAATCGATTTTTTTGTTTGTTTTTTTTTACAAGTAACACTGACAGTAAAGTCAGATTAAGCTAGGTTTATAGTTGACGCATTGAACTGAGTTGACTCATTGAACTGAGCCCTCTGTCTCTGCATGTGCAGGGACATCTGCCCGTTGGTCTCACATGCTATTATTTTCAAATTATGATGCAGGCTTGTGCATCTCCAAATTTTTGTAACTTTTAGCATTTTTTAACACAAAAACATGGTAGGCCACTAGTAAACTGCCATAGTGTCCATACCACTGGGCTAAACAAATTTCTGGGCCTGGGCCTTCAACAACACCTATTTTTAAAGTCTCTTGTTCACTTTTACACCTCCAAGACGGGAAGGGAGCTTGCCAGACAGCTGAGTTGACAGTTATGGGCGAAGTTACTGGCAGCTTGTCCCAAGATGCCAATAACTTGGGACAAGCTATTGGCAACTTGCGAGTTCTGAGTTTTGATGCGGGTCTTAGTGATGTATACATATATCAGAAACAAAAGCGCACATTATTATATTGCGTAAAAGTCTAGTGTTGTGATTCTGACATATTGTTACTTCAATTGATATGGCTTCAATTAAAAAAAACAACAACAAAAAAAAACACTTGAAGGTTGTACAGCTGGGCTGCACAGTTGTTAGCTCTGTTAGCTTTCCACAGGAAAGTTCTGGGTTGATTTTGCCCACCTGGCGTCTGTCTGGATGGACTTTTTGTTCTCTCTGTACATGCACGGGTTTTTCTGGGTACTCTAGCGTTTCCCCACAATATAAAAAAAACGTGACTGCTAGGGTAATTAATAGGTCTCAATTAATTTGCATAATGTGTGAGTGTGTATGTGCACTGCCACTGTGTTGTCCTGTAATGAACTGGCAACCTGTCCAGGGTGTGCCCAACTTTTGCCTAATGATCCCTACAGATGGACTCTAGCCCACATGACCCTTTATCAGTAAGCATGTATAGACCACTGCTGCAATGCATATCATATATCAGTATTCATTCACAAAGGACTATTTGGAGTGGAATAACTGATGGGTAATATATTTGTAGTGTTATGAATTTGCAATTTACACGCTAATGTAATATTTACCAAGCAGATGTTTAATTGCTACAATATATGTAGCAAAACACATATTGCTACTGTTTTTTGTTTTGTTTTTGTTTTTTTCTAATCACAATGTGTTCAGCTTGATATCATAAAACCCTGATCATCTTGCACAACAGAAGCTTTGATTGGTCCCAAACTGGGCAATTTCATTCCTAACCAGAACTGTAACTAACATTTTAGAGATACCAGTCTGGCAATGAATGGGAACAAATGCTGGCGCTAAAGTTCTCAATACAGAAAAATAGGATATTGATAAAACATTTGTTATAGCTGTAGTGGCAGTGGGCAGTAGAGTTCTAACTCAAAAGGTGTTGAGTCCATTGGAGTGATCAACCACCATTTCTCCATCAAAGATTTTTTTTTATCCGATTCTTCAGCAATCAAAGTGAAGCTTGCAAGTGTTAATCCAGCATTGCTTATGGTTGCGTAATATTGGAAACCATGTAGCGCAAAGTATCATTGTGGGATAATGTGATGACAATATAGATTGCAGTACCTAAACAAAACCATGTTTATTTCACTTCTCTTTGCAAACATTCACCACAGTGCCTTGCATGTTTTGCAACAACTAATTCTACATAGACTACATATGTCCTCTCCCTATCTCTTTATAGAAATAGCAAGGTGGCATGGTAGATAGTGAAAAGTAACCTCTCACTGTTGCACCTAGAGCTCCCAAGGGAGGAAACCATGAAACTGGGTAGGTGAGTGGGCGTTAAGAAGAGGACAGCACACGTTGGGCTCTTTTATAGCTGACGGTAGTGCTGTCACTCCCAGCCTAGTTCACAAAACCTTTTCAAGCCAGCACTTGGACACCTTCTTGTCATCTTTGTTTGCTCTGAAAAGACTAAGACAATAAGTGGTGTTGAAGTCCAGCTGTTCTGAATACTTTCTATTTGTAGCTGTTTGTTGGAACTGTTTTGTCAAAAGGGAAACATATTCTTGCCAATTTGATTGCATTTATTGCAGGTTCAAACGTGTGGCATCACGTTCCTGCAAAAACAAAACAAAACTGGCAAAGCAATCACAACACCTCATTTATTGATTGCATTTATAGATCGCATTTATAGCATTTATAGAACGCGACCGTATTCGCTTCCTAAGAGAGTGCATAGCTCTGATCACGGGCATTTTCATCCGTCTGTTGGCCTATGAAAGCAGCGCAGCGATTAGTACAACACGCCCCCTCCACCTTTTACAAACTCTCGCTGGAAAATTGCGTTGACTCTCTGTGTTTAATGCTGTATTTGTCAGTTTAGAGTGGTAACTCTTCTGATTTGACTTTCAGCTAAAAATGCAGTGAAGGCCAGCACAGAACATTGCCTAAAAGGAAAAGTAGAGGAGTGGGGGATGTGGTGTGGATTAAAAGTGTAGAATAAGAAGAGCAGGAGGAGGGCAAATAAGAATTTTATTTTTCTTTATCCTCCTCCTTCACTGCCTTCTCTTCTTCTCATATTAGGCCAAGTCTCGTACTGGCTGTCACCAGATTTTAATAGAAAATCCAGCCAGTCAGAAGAGTCCAAGTAAATGCCACCAATTACTTGGAGGCATTTCCAAGTAATTGGAAATGCCTCCGATCAGAACTATTCACCCTCTCAATAAATAAATGCTATGATGTCTGCAGACTGTAACACCATAAAATCAATGTTTGTGTATGAGTTGCATCATTGTGAGGTCATCTTGAGTGGTTGATTTTTGGAAGCTCAAGGATGGCTGTCATTGACCCTTGTAGTTTCTCAATTGTTTTACTAAAACGTTTGCTATATGCTTCCAAGTCACAGCTTCTGTCATCTACACTGAGACTGGGGGATTTGTGTTAGCCAATACTAACACATTGGTTTTGGTTTCAGTTTTTAAATGGAGTCATTTTCACTTAGATTTACTCAATGTATGAAACTACCAAAATCATATCAATAGTTTTCATATACATTTGTTTTATTTCTCCAGGTGCTACAAAGTGGAAGACTTGAAGAGTTGACATCTCATCATTTTGTTGGACAAAGAACCTTCACTGATTGCCATGGACATCTTTGCCCATGGGTGTATAGAGATTTAGCTGCATATTCAGGTTCAAAAGTGATGCCATCAGTACATGGACAGAATCGTTTTATCATGGAAAAACAGTCGGCAGTGAATACTGTAGCTTCAGCGCATTTGGGAGGAGAAGCCAGTGCTTTCATCTGCACAGAATGCGGTGATGGGTTCAGTCAGTACGCCAGTATATTGGCCCACATGTCTAATCATGGACCTTTGGAGTCTTTTTCCTTTGATGGCTCATCTAATGGATTTGATATTCCTCAGGAATATGTGCTTCAAGAAAATGGTACACTGATTGTTGTAAATGGCTTGCCTCAGTTGAATTCTGTAAGCTCTTCAAATTCTTCTTCCGCACCTATGCCTCCCGAAAGACTGTCATCACCTTTGCCGTCACCTGTTAAGCCAACTACTACAACTCAGAACTTGCAGCCCTTCTCAAACAACGACTCATTAAGACCCAGGCCACCAGGCTTGAGCTCGGACGTGTTTCAGCAGAACCATTGCCGTTGTGAAATATGTAATCGTTCTTTTAGTACGACACAGAGTCTGCACCGTCACCAGCAATATGGGAATTCCGAAAGGGGCTTTCGGTGTACTCTGTGCTGCAAGATCTTTCAAGATAAAAGCAACCTCAAGAAACACCTTCAAGACCATTTCAATGAAAAAACCAGATGTTGTGGTCACTGCGGTAAACGATTTCTTAAAATCGATGCACTCAATGCTCATCAAAAAGAGAGTCACTCCATGCCCAAGGCTTTGGGTAAGCCAGACTGTAAGGAAGACAAAAAGTCAGAAAAGGCATATCCCTGCAACAAGTGCAAGCTGATTTTCTTTTGGATGTCAGACCTCCAAATACATTCTTTGTATCATTGCAAGGGACAGGAGCTTGATGTAGAGTTGGAGTCTGATTTTGAAACTGAAGAGAATTCGAAGCATTCTGACGATGGGGAGTTTGTAAGCTGCCACACCAATGGTCCATCCAATGATACTAGGAATGGAGGCCGAAAAATCTCAAGAGATAGCAGTATTGAAAAGAATAAGCAAACCACATTCACACCGTATAGATGTGGCCTATGTGGGGATCGTTTTGAGAGGTTAGCGACTCTAAAGGAGCATCATGTCACACATCAAACTCAGGAGGAAATAGATGAGATGAATAAGGAATATCAAAAGCCCATAAAACGAGTTATGCCACCAAATAGCAGCCGGAGAGGATCTAATCCAAATGGAAAACTTCATCCTTGCAAGCATTGCCATCGAGTTTTCAATCACTCCAGTAGTTTGTCTCGACACATGAGATATCATAAAGGCACAATGCACACTTGTGTATTTTGTGGTAGACATTTTCCACAGCGCTGTGATTTACGAAGACATGTGATCATGTACCACAAAGCTGAAGGTTTAAAACTGTTGCACTCAAATTCACAAAATGGGCCTTCATCTAATTCTGCTGATGATGAGAAACTGACTAACAATCCCAACGACAACACCAAAGGATCTTCTGACAATGAACAGACTTCCACAGAACAAACTGGAAAAGCTGGCAGAGTTAGCTACAAATGTCAGGAATGTGGAAAGAAATTTGGACTTTTGTGTGTGTACCAACGACATTTGCGCTATCACAAGAAAGAACCCACTAAATGTCCCAAGAGTCCAGCTGATATTAAGAAGAATTCATCCCCTGAGGTTCATTTTCAAGATCACCTGGACCCTGAAGAACCAGATGATGATGGACAGAAATCTCCTGGCACAGGAAACACTGTAGATGAGGAACTAAAAAAAGATAATCCAGAAGACATAGAGGAGGATGCTATGGACCAAAAACAAAATGAGAAAGGCAGTTCTTCTGAGGCTCTTTATGAATGCACTGAGTGCACTCAGACGTTCTCATGTTTGGACACATTTCTTGAGCACCAGGCTTCTCATGACTCAGAAACAAAAGCTGTTGTATAAGAAACTAAAGGTATGGGTGGGGAGTGTACAAAATACTTTTATTTCAAATATACATTGAGAAGTTGAACAGACCATTTCTAACTCGCTAGTGTTCTTCCTCCATCTTGGATTGCAGGTCAGCTGGCTTCTCATATTTTTTTAGCGATATACATTACAGTAGAATTATTTCATTGTGTTACTTACATCATGGAATTGGATTATTTTTAAGTGAATGCATATATTTGTCCTTTTAAAAATACAGCATTGTCAAACATTAGATTGTAATTAAAATGATCAAGATAACATGCTTTAGTGCTTGACGTTTTGCTTTGAGTCCCTATTTTCTCTAGTGACTATAAACAGACTAAAACTAAAACCAAAACATGTTCCTAGTGTACAATTTTCATTCCATATGCAATCAAGGTATTCATGGTACATCTACTCTGGTTTGTCTTAATCATTCTTATTTAGAATCTCATAAATTAAGTTCTCAATTTCTTCACCATAAAGTCCATTATTTCCTAGGGAACCCACTGTTTTTACACCTCATGAGATCAGCTCAGACTTAGAGGTAGAATTGCATTACACTGTTGGAAACCTAGGTGTGAAATGCTAAAGTACGCTTATATATGTTTGTCAAAATTTGGTTGGGGTTTTTATGAGTAATGGATAATGGTACATCATTTACAAAAAGCAGAGCACCCTGGCCATTATTGGTTGGTAACAATTTTCTTAAAACATGTTCTAAAATAATTTCACATATTGGAAACTGAAGAACTTGTCATAAACTCAAACTTTTTATGTTCAGAATTTAGTGGTTGGTGAAGGCATTTTTTGCCCTGAGTTTATCAAAAATGCTCAAGGTCTCCAGTAAGATTAATTTGCTTCTGGTTATGTAGTCAACATTTTATGTCTAGTTGGAAATAGTTTTAATTAGTTTACTTTTTAGGAATCCAAAATATAACATCGTACACACAAAGGTAGCATGGACTTCAAACAATTCTTTTTATTTTTATGTGTAGATTTTTTTCCACTGCATGGTGCGCTGCATTTAGAGTGCCGGTTTGTCTTTGCCATTTTATATATATATATATATATATATCATCCTCAAGACTTGCAGAAGTGCATCTGCATGCAAGTGGTTAAAAACAGTCACCCCTCTGTCGCAAACTTAGCAACTTTATTGCTTTATTTAGCACAAAGTAATTAGTGTTGGACAAAATTGAAATCAGCAGGTCAGGCTTTTTTAAAGATTGTGATGTTTTTTTTTTTTTTATCTGAGTCTTTCCATTTCTCGATCTTTATCTACTGCATCTTTCTGTCTCTACCAAACCATCTTGTATGTCCTTCCTAATCAAGTTCAGTCTTGTACAGCTAGGGGGGAGTATTACACCTCATACAGCTAAGCTAAGTCAAAAAGATTTTATTCAGTGATGACTGGATTTTTCTGCACTGGTGCTATTTTGTATACTCTGACCTTCGTGATATGTATCAGGAGGTGGAGAGTAAAAGCTAAGTCCATTCTCGCTTTTAAAAGTTTGCCTTGAGCTTGCGTGAGCTGAGCAAGCAATACGGCTGTTATATTTGATGCATAAGTTGGTCCTATGTTACACAAAAAATGAGCCTTCCTAAGGATTATATAAATATGGGTACAGGTGAACCAGCTCCAAACCATGCAGTTTGGAGCTGGTTACATAGTAAGTGCAATTGTATGTGTCACTTACTATGTAACTAGTTTGTGACACATACAATTGCACCTGAGACAGCTGATTAGGGCCACTTCCACATGCCCAGTTCAATGTGTCAGCTATGAATCTAACTTGAGAGCTGAAAGTAGAAGAGCAACCACATACAGACAGTATGTGCTCACAACATGGCATGATGTCACAATTACTACATTGTGACTGTGATCAATCTTTGGGAGAAGAGCATCCCCCTTGGTTAATTGTAGGGGAAACACTACGCAAGTCCAAATTGGATCAATCAATATTTGAAATAAAACTGTGAAGACCCGTTGTAATGGAAAGATGCCTCAAGAATAATTTACACTGATCCATTTTAGAGAGCTGGGGCCTAGGACCTTTGTTTTCGTAAGATTTGATAAAAGTCCTTGGAGTAAGATCCAAAGCAGAAGCATCACACCACAAGACAGTAGGGTAAGTAGCTCCTTTTATTACCTATAGGTTATTGTAGGTCTTCAGGCAAAAATATTTAAAGTAAACATTTGTTTCTTTCAGTGGTGATAAGATACTGAGTGTTAAGATATTTTGCTAATGTCATCATTTGCCTGAGTCTGCTTCAAGGTTCTTCTCTGTAGTTTGATACTTTTGTAGTAACAACCTGGAATTGTCAAATGTTACTGTAACCCAAGGTAATGGTTTGAATTGCTCTGATTGATGTCTTTATTAGTATACTTCTTTACCAAACCAAGTACTGTGTTACTATTATAGAGCTATTTGCCTAATGATCTGCTGTTTCAAAAGATGATCATTTTTTCTTTCAAGTTTGTTTATACCAATAGTAGGGGGAAATGTCTCCTGCATTACTGTGGCATGTTAAAGACACCAGCTACTCTTCAAACCGCCTCTGGTCATTCACATATCAATCTCTGTAGCAGTCCATATCTTTCAATGATGCATGCTTCCGCTATGGAGCTGGCCTTGCAAAAAAAATACAGACAGCAGCATAATCGGAAAAATGTGGTATAAGTTCCACTATCCATAACTTCACACTTACTATGTAACTAGTTTGTGACTACATCTCTTTACACCTTAGAGATGTAATGAATGTGAACCATCTGTCAGTCACAAATGTCACTGAGGCAGTAAGGAGTTCTCTTAAGATCAATGTTTCGAGTGTTATTTGGAAATTTCTGAACAAATATCTTGTGTGATATTTTGCCATTTTTGGAGCAGGCCCAGTAAATGTCTCACTGCTGTTGTCGGGTCTAAAATTATGGAGGGAAGGTGCTCTATTGTCATTACCCTAGGGTGCAATAGCAGTAGTTATGTACCAGTCCATATGGGAGGTTGTACCAAACCAATTACATTGCCATCTTTACCAGCCTGGCTGTAGCTCTAAAAGACTAGTGTCTTGGCTGGGGCAGAGAACAGAACCACCTTTTGTTAAAAAAAAAAAAAGGTTTTGTCTACTCTAGAGGACTTTATTTGGCAGACAGGAAAGTGGGTTGTGAGAGAGAGGGAAGACATGCGGTAAAGGTCATAAGGCTGGTACTTGAACCTGTGACATCTGGACTAAGGCCTACATACATGGGTTGCGCTTTGCCCCTGCGCCACTGCCGTGCCGTGAAAGAACTATTTTTGTCAAAAACCATGTCTGTACTTATGAGCCAATATGACTTATCTGCAAACCCAATTGGCCAATGAGCTATTAAAAGATTGCATGTAGTTTAAAACTGAATTGATTTCTACCAAACCACTTCGAGTATTAAAACTATGCTTGGTTGCAAGAGATATACGGCAATTAAAATGCTATGTTTAAAACTTGAGTGTATTTAGCTTTTCATCTAAGATTTTAGGTCAAGAAGAATTTACAAAGTGGCTTGAACATGGAAAATGTCGGCTTTGCACTAGAATGAGAACCCACTTAACATTGGAAACCTTCTATTTTGATATTACCTAGTCATAAGGGATGATTTGTACAAATAAAATCAGTAGGGTAGAGTTTTTAGTATGGCTTGGTCACTTACTGCTTGTGCTTAAAGTTGTCTTTAGTGAACTTGATCTGGCAATTCAGAAATGGCAAGTGGCCTTATCTTGCATAAGCAAGATTGTAGAGGAAAACAATAACTAGGATTGCAAGGCAGCAGAAGGTGTCATTTTGGTGCCAATGTTAGTATTACACATAAAACCTTCATTGTAAGTCTCCCCATAGCATTCTTTTCAAAACAATATTGGTGTACTGTTAGTTGAGCAAATGTCCGGCAACTTTTAGATGGATCTCTGTTTCAGCACACCTAAGTCAAATAATCAGTTCAATAGCAGGACTCTGGAAAACGTAACTTTATACTGAGGAGGCAATTCAGCTATTTGTTTCAGTTGTGCTGGATCGTTGACACATCTAGTAGGGGTCTGCAACTCCAGGGATCTGAGACCTGGAGTTGCAGACCCCTGACTTAGTACATGCTCTGATTGAGAGACCTGAATGATGACTCATCTCCATAATCGCCCCGGGGCCAATGAAGCAATCGACAGATGACTTGAAAGAGAGCTGGCCAGGCTGCCCCGAATGGAACCACAGCTCTTGGGTTTCCCGAGTGTGGTGGGACTGGGCCATACGGGCTAATTCAAAGATTAGGCCCCAACCATGCAGTGCAAACAGGCCTGAAGTCAGAAGATCCAAATCTGTGAATATCTCACATGGCAAGTCAGGAGTGTAACCCTAACCCTTCTCACTGCATAGATCCTCTAACAACACAGTTGGAGAGGGAAAAAAATCACCTTACTCTCACCTTTAAGTTTGTCTGAAACTTAAAGGATGATTGACAAGAAAGTTTACATATGCCAAATGTATTTGCTCACCCATTCAAACTGAATTGTCATTACATCGCCAAGTGAAATAGTTTTGGCTGCAAAGCATTATGTTTACTATTGTACAGTTCACGCTAATTGAACTCTTAATGCTTCAACATATCAAGACACTTTAGACAATTTCATTCTCCCAGCTTTGTGAAGAAAGTTGATGTCAAAGGGTAATTGCGGACCAGTGCACAAAGCAAGGTCCATAAAGGTTTAGATAAAGTATGGAGAAACTTGACTTATCTGCAAACCCAATTTTTGGAATATATGTTTTCAGCATGTACCTATGAGCGGTACCTTTAATTCAGCTCTAGTTGTTTTAAAGGGCTTTATGGATAAATTTGGTGTTGTATGGTATGAATAGAGCAATGTGAGATGAAGAGTAGAAGCTGCGAATTAGGCCTTCTTGACCAACATCAGTGTCTGACCTCACAAATACATTTCTGGCACAATAGTTTAAAAATTCCTATAAACACAAACTTAATTTGTAGCTAAAACAAAACACTATTTCTCTTAAGAGGATATCAATGAAGTTGTTTCTTCAAATTACAAAAATTAAAAGGCTCCTGGGACCAATTGCTTTACGCCAGAATTGCACATCTCAGACAGAAAACTGCATTATTCCCTTTACAACATAGCAATATTTGATACATCTGATTTGATAATATCTTTTAGTCTACTGGTTTATCAAAAGTCCTTCTAAAATTTCTGCCAGTTGAGGTAGCTTAGCTGACATTGATACAAATCCAAGAAAGAAGGAAATATTAACTGAGTAATACCTACAAAAATTCAAACAAGATTATTTTTCAGTAACATATTTTCTCCTCTATCGAGTTATTGTGTCTTTGGCATGTTGATTATATAGACATCTTACTGAGGTTTGATCACAAGCAGTAGGCAATACTCATCCAACGGACAACAGTATATACAAATCTGGAAGTGCATCTCCAGCCTTTAGGGTAGCAAAGGTAGCTGGTATTGTGGGGTCAGTTTAAACCTGTTCAAAAAGTTCACCCAACCAAAGTCTTTGGTTGCCCCTAGATGCTGCCCTGTAACTCCAACAGGCCTTGTATTTAAAACTGTGGGTGGCACTGTAACATTTGTTTGACTGAATTGAAAGTATTGGTTGGTTGCTGGTTTTATTTGTTTGGACAGATATTGGTCATTTACATTTTAATTACATCAAAGGTTATCAGTCCATCCATTGCCTATGCCTGCTTGTCTTTGCAAGGTTGTAAGCAGGCAGGTGTCTCTTTCACCATACCTCTTGCATGGTGCATGGTGTACCCTGCCTCTTGCAGAGGCAGGGTACACCATGGATAGGTCGCCAATCCATCACAGGGCAACAAACAACCCTGCATGCACACACATACTTTGGGGTTCTTTAGGCCACACTCGGTTTTGATCTTTAGGAGGAAATCGAAGTACCTTGAGAGAACTCACACGTGCATGGGGAAAAACAAAAGACCCCAGGCTGAGATTCAAACCCACGATCTTCTTGTTGCAAAGAAGGGTCAAAGTTTTAAGTTTTTAATTATTTTTGCATGTTATAAAAGTAAAAAGTAAATGATGAGTTGATTTGGTCTTTTCAATGATGTAATGGAAAGGACATTTCCAAAACTTTAAAAATGTGGGAGGGGCTTCTTTCCAAACCCAGTTTAGTTTTCAACAAAAAAAAAGAGAAGTGCTATCAATTTGTCTGTTCCAAGATCTTCTGAAACTTTTTTTTAGAGTTGAACCTCAATATTTTTTCTATTTAGAAACCCTAAAATGGATCTAGCTGATCTGTCATCCATCCACTTACACCTTTGTGCCTAGTGCAGTTGGGAGGGGTGCTGGTACCTATCTCCAGCGAGACATTTCGGGCGAGAGGTGGGGTACACCGTGAACAGGTCGCCAGTCCATCGAAGGGCAACACAGAGACAGATAGGACAAACAACCATACACACACACACTCTCACCTAAGGAGAATTTAGAGAGACCAATTAACTTGACAGTCATGTTTGTGGACTGTGGGAGGAAGCCAGAGCACCCAAAGAGAACCAGCACATGCAGAACATGCAAACTCCATGCAGAAAGACCCCAGGCCAGGAATCGAACCCAAGACTTTCTTGCTGCAAGGCAGCGGTGCTACCAACTGCGCCACTGTGCAGCTCTTGTCGAACTGGCAATTCAGTTGAGTAACATTGCTGAAACTTTGTAATGACGCAAATTAATACTTTTAAGCTAAGATTCATGGATTGGTTTGCACATGAAGGGTGGTTATTCCAGCCTGTTCCATATTCAGTGAGCCTTTTTCTTCCTTCTCTGGATGAATCTTTTACATTACAGCAGCTGGCATAGTCCCACTTCATCAGGAAAAAGTGTAAGTGCATAGTACGCATATGATGGATGAAGATCATGTGGAATTTAAGTGGCTTATTTGACCCTTGTTGGGTCAAAGACAATGATGTGGACATTGGTAAAAAGTTAGTATTGTGTGGTTACATAATTTTAAGCATATCTATCATTTCCTAGTCATCTAAGTCAAGATTTAAGATTGTGTTCCTTCACTGTACTTTTTTTTTTCTCTATTTTTGGTGATCACATTTTTTCACATGCCGATACCACTGGGAGTTTTTCTGAAAGACCTGCAGTAGAAAAGGAGACTCCATTTTATGGAAGGTCATGGGCACAAAATTACTGTGTGCAACTTAGTCCTTTAAGTGGCAGACATCCAGACAAGTTAATCCAGGTGTCCAGTGACTGCACTTACTGGAGAAATATAGATCGGATGGCTGGGAAATGGCTCAGGGCAGCACTGGAGTCCTTGAAAGGACCTTATTGAACCAAGGACTCCTTCCACCAGAGTCTGAAGTGCCTATATGCCTTCTGCAAGGAAGAAACGAGGGGGCAACTGGTCAGAGGGGCTCACATGACTGGCTCCTCCGAACCAGCCAGGAGAATCATAGGTCATTGGGGTGGGGTGGAATTCAATGTCCTTTTTTTCTCGACTTGACAAATTCCCCCTAAAATGAGTCGCATAGATAAAAAGGGAACACTGACCCAATACTAACACAGATACAAACTTTTAATTATCTTAAATTCTAGTCTTCAGTCATGATATATGTTAAAGTTAGCAATCCAGCTGTCAGCTTTGTCACTGAACTATTTTCTTGCCCCTCTTTGTGAACAATTACTGTTGCTTAAATGGCCTGGTTTGATCAGAAAAGGAAAAAATAGACAAAAGTTAAATTTAAAAGTGGATTTTTTAATTTTATCAGCTGATCTCGAGTTGATATCTCAATTATCCTTTTGGGCTTAAATTATGAACATTTACAGGGGAGCGTTTACAGCTGTGTGGTTCTGTATAAGTTCTGTTCATCGTAGTCAGAAGGAAGCTTTAGGATTTTTTTTCTTCCAGTGTGTGATTTTTTTCTGTGATCCATTCCTTGCACAACCCTACTCCACTGGAGGGGTTTTCAAGTAGACCGGCAGTAGGTAAGGAACCACCATTTTATGGCAAGTCCAGCACACAAAATGGCTGTGAGCAGTTAACCCTTTAAATGCCAAATTTTTATCACGAATCAGCCTTTTGGTCTGTGACTACAGTTAGGGAGCCACCATAGACAGGATGGTTATGGGAGTGCACAGGGGAGTGCTGAGGCTCTGGTGAGAACTTCACTGACAAATGGAATCTGTGCCACTGCAAGCCGCAGAGCATATGTGCCTCTGCAAGGAGGGAACCATCATGCATGCTTACAGGGGGGAGCTGCTCTGCCAGAGCATCAAGGGTGGACTGTGGAAGATTTGTACAAATGAATTTCTGATATAAACTCATTTTGATCCAGTCTTGTATTTCTAGGTTGTAACATATGGATTTCTTGGTACAAGTACAACTGTTTCCAGCTCAGGAAAAGAGAGAGAGAGGCGAAAGCACAACCCAACAGAAGACATTTAAAGGTGTCCGATGATCTAGCCTGTGATACCTGTATCTGGTTCTTGTGGGGTGAAAACAATGATGTTAGACCATAAAGGAAAAATGTGAACTGTGTGGTTCTGAATAAATTCCTGTTCATCTGAGTCAGGACTGGGCTTAGAACATTTTTCCTTCAAGGTACTCTTTTTCTATTGTGATCCAGTTCTTGCACATACCTACCCCACCAGAGCCGTTTTCAGATAGACCGGCACCAGGAGGGGAGGCGCCATTTTAAAGTCCTGTACACAAAATGGTGTAAGCAACTTAACCCTTTCAATCCCAACCCCCACACAACTTGACCAGAGGTTCCTGGGGCTCCTGTGACAGCAGTTGCTTGTGCAATACAGACAGAAGGGTTATGAACGAGTACAGGGGAGGGCTACAGTCATCCGAGGTGCCACTGTCACTGCAACCTTCAGCGGCTTTGTGCCTCTGCAGGGAGGGAACCACAGAGCACCAGTCCACAGGGAGTCGCGCTACCGCCCCAGCAACCAGCCCAGAGTCGGGAGACCGTTAGGGGCGGGCTTTCTTGGAATCCCCTCACCTCGTTATTGGCTGTTGGAAGACGGTTGTGTAACGTACGCAAAAGTCCGTGCTCATTGTTCGTAAATACGCAAATTGAGATAATGGAGGCGGATCTAGAGCTAGCTCCGCAGTCCGGCTAATTACATGTTAAGTTGCACCTCGTCGAGGAGAAAAACACAAGGGTTTCTGATTGAGAGGTCCAGCATCGTTTCTGAGACCAGAAAGGTTGAACATTGTTTCCTGGTTGTTTTAATGAGGAAGAAGGAAGAAAGGAAGACGTATGTGAAGTGGTTTCTCTTTTATCCCCGACAAATAAAGAGAAAGGGGTGCAACGTGTGTTACGTGATCGTTTCACGACAAAGAGCTGTAGCTGATAAACCTCAGAGGACACCTGGTAGCACGGATAAAGATCATCGCGGATCCGCGATCTGGTAAGAGCTCTTCTAAACAGCTACTAGCTGCTCTGTGTTACAGCTAGCTAGTTAGCAACATGCTAGGCAGTAAGCTAACTTCGATCTGAGCAGCTGCAAACATCATTGAAAAATTGTTAAACACGTGGCCGGAGTCACAAAACTCCCTACCGCTGTGGTTCTGCGCGTTTTATTAATCTGGCTGGAGTACACTGGTGGCATTTTAACCACCTGCCCTCTGTCCAGACTGACTAACGGTACAGTAGTTGACCATAACATTCAAGCTAGGAGCTACCACAGCTCTTCAAGACGGTCACAGTCGCTGAAATTACGTGCTATTTTTTTTTCCTCCCAAATTAAACCTTACTTTAAGTTCAAATTGACAAAGGTGTGGTGATTGTCCACACCTTTGTGGAGAATCATCCACAAAGGTGTGGATGATTGTCAGCTCAAAGACACAGATCGGATACACACATTTACCTGGTAAATCATCTCAAATGCTGCATTTTTGTTTATAAATCTATTAGTTATATGATAGAACGTATCAGGTCTTGTAACTACCTGAAGTGTGCCACAGAATGAGGACATGTTGGAGTTAAATGAAACGGGGAAAAAAAAAAAGTCATGCCTATTTATTATTTGTCACACAAAAGAAGTAATTTTCAAAGTTCCGCAGAACAAGGTCTTAAAACAGAAAATTAAGTCTTTTAAACTCCAATCCATTTCCACAAGGATAAACACAGTGCTTGTTCACTACAAACACAAACTGACATTAAACTTTAAAATTTTGTTGAGGTATTAGTCTTAATGTTGTCATGTCCTGTTTTTATTTTTACCTGGAGCATATTGTTAGGCGCATAAATACTCAGCAGGTGTATGTAAATGCCTAAGATTGTAGCATCTGTTAACCTAATAATAAATGAATAACTTCACTGTCAAATATATATGGTGGTTAAAACATAAGATATCAACAGCATATTTTTTCCTACTTTTTTCATATTCTGTCTGATGATTTATTAATACTTTGGCATGCAACTATAGTGTAGTACTGTTGTTCAAACTGAGTTTTAGAAGCCCCTTCTCCATGACAATAGTAATGGTTGCACATGATGTGTATTTATTTTTATTGATGATATTTATTTTGACTTCTAGTCTAATATTAATGACATTCTTACAGGTTGTTTTGTTGCTCCTATGGAAAAATGTTGTTGTTTTTTTTTGTGCAGCCTAAATTTATACGTTTTCCTATGGATGATAGCAATATTTAAATCTTGGCTGAGGTTTATTTTATTTGGAAGAGTTCCTTGGAAAAATAATCGCCTCTCTAGCTTGTTTAACCCATTATAACCATGTAAAATGTTGTACATAAATGGCCCTTTTTACTCTGGTTACCGTCAATGAGATTCAGTGCAACAAATTGTTTACGCCTGTAGCTTAAAAGACATTGGTCCCAAAGCTTGGCCCCCTGTCTTGCACATTTTATATTTGACTCTGCTTCAGCACATTTGAGTCATTTTGTGTTCTGCAAAAGTCAGGTAATATTCATTTGAATGACATGGAACATGGAAACTTCAAAAACATGCAGAATATAGCTGGTTTAGGGAACTTGGATTGGTGACTGATTGCATAGTTAAACAACACTTTAGAACAAACATCATTATGTAGCCTAGGGAACAAATGAGACAGTTAAGGGATCAATTTGTGGAGAACTTTAAAGCATATATCAGAAAGCTCTATGACAAGCTTTGAATATCTCTGCACCATTTACATCCTTTATCAGCTTATAGTTCAACTGCAAACCTACCAAAACACCTATAACACCACATTCAGAAGAAAGTTAAGACATAACATTATTCTGAACTCGACACCCCTTTTTGACACCTGTGGTCTGGAGGTGACCCGTTCCAATGTTACTGCACATTAGTGCACAAGGCAAAGTCCATTAGGAAATGAGCAAGTAATATGTAGAGAAACTTGACTGGTCAGAATCTTGACCTCAACCTGAAGACAAACCTTTGCAATGAGTTAGACCAGGGACAGCAAGCTAAAGCTTTCATTCAGCATTGGTGTCTCACTTCACAAAATTGGCTCCTAAAAGAATGGTCACATATTCCTTTAATTACTCACCTCTAAACCATGTTAAAGACCTTTTCAGAACAGTTGAAACTGCTTTAGCTGCAAAGGTTGGTCCCAACACCATATGGAATCCTTTGTATTAAATACATGATGTCATTAATGTGTAGGTGTGTGTAACAGCAAAAATGTCCATATGTGACTGTGTGCCATTTTATTCAGACTTTTATTTGGAAAAAAAAAAAAAAAAACTGGAATATGCATCCTTTTCCTAAGCAGCTATTTACTACTTTTTGTTGGTCTTCCATATAAACCCCCCCCCTCCGTCCCCCCCCCAAAAAAGAACTGAAGTTTGTCTAAATATGAAAAGAAAGTAAATATGTATCCATACGCAAAGCAGTTTTTTTTTTTGTCATCTTACTAGCTAAAATAGCATTTTTATTTTGAATTCTTTGTCTTTGGTAAACCATTGGTAGAGAGGTTTGGCATGACTCCCAAGACTTTCTGATTTTGAATCTGCTCTGACTTGTACACAGCATCAGGAGGAAATTAACTGCTTTTTCTGAGTCTTGTTACTGGTCAGGACTCATTGTTTCCTAAGCTGAATAAGATTGAAGGCTTGCCATTAATGTATCCAGTTCACCAAGCCTGGAGCCCTGCTCACTGTCCTCTGAGGTGTAACTGCAGCTGTTCATTTCACAGGAAGCTTTAATGTCACGTGTTTGAAGCTTGTGCTGTCTTCACAATGTGCAACAATGTGTGCCTTAGTGAGGCACCATCTTGGTTATCTTCTATGTTCTTTTGCCATGACAAATATAGTCTTTATCAGCCACAAATATAAATGTACAATAGTGATTGCTTCATCCGTCGGCTGAAAAAATGGTAATGAGTCTTATAGCGTCAGATATTTGGTCTTTAGGCAAGACTGAAGTACACAGTATGTACACTAAAGTTTAGGAGTGGAAAGATTTACAATAGTACTGGTTAGGTTTACGGTTTCAGGTTCATGGTCTTTTAGGTTTATGGTAAATGGTCTGTGGTCGTATAGTGCTTTATCAAGTCCAGAGGTCCAGAGTGCTTCACATTGCATTCAGTCATTTGCCCATTCACATCAATGGTGGTAAGCTACTGGATAGTAGCCACAACTGCCCTGGGACAGCCTTACAAAGGCAAGGCTGCCATGCACTGGTGCTACCAGGAATCTCTGACCACCAATAGCTCTTGGTGGTCAGAGACACTTAAACCAAAGTAGTTTAAGTGTCCCTAATGGTTATGAATCTTGGAATTACTGTGTACTGCAGACTTAACTACTTATGCACTTAACAAATAAGTGCATAAGTACTTATTTATTACATTTATGTAATTGTTGCATATAAACTACTCAAAGGTGCAGTACAAACTGCCTCAAAATGCCTAAAATGATTAAAAACATTGCAGGAGGCACCAGCATCCTATCCTCTAGTATACTAAAGGACTAGTTATATACTAGACCTCCAGTATGCAACATACTGAAAGACTACATGATACATTCAAAAAACTATGCTGCTACCTCCTCCAATATTTTTAATTATTTTAGGCATTTTGAGGCAGTTTGTACTGCACCTTTGAGTAGCAACAATTATATAAATGTAATAAGTACTGATACACAAATTCGCTACATGCCAAAAGGTATGTAGTTATCACATATCTTTACAGGGAGAATGGGCATGCCTAACTTTATTCTGCTATTGCTTGGAGTACCATTGTACTCAACCTTTAAGGAATACTCCAGTCTTGTACAATATTGAAGGTTTTTTTTACTGATCAAAAAGGTTGCACCTTTACAGTTTCAGAAGCAGAAAATTTGTTGTCACATGTTTGTATCTGGATCAATCTAGATTGCCGAAGCTCTGGACAAATCACACAGGGGAACTGTGGCATAGCAACAAGATATCAAAGGCGCAAGATGTGTTGAGCAGTCAGATGCTCCCCTCAGAGTTAATTGTGGGCATGGAGAACAGTTCAGAAAAGTTTTTTTTTAAATCATGTTAGGCTTTGGGATATGTAGTGCCCTGTTTTTGAATAATAAATATCCACAATGCTCTTATGTGAAATTGTAACAGGGATCTGATACTTTATTTTGAAGGTACAATGACACAAATGACACTGAAATGTATATTTCTGTAACTCTAAACAGAGTTTCCATACAAGCTACTATGATACTCTATGGAAACCTGGCAATGCTCCACAGTACAGTATATTTGGCAAGAATAATTACCCAGGGATGTGAACAAAAGCATTTCAGTACCTAAAACATGTAGCAGATTCCTTCAGTACAACAACAACTTATCCACTTCTCAGATGGCAAGACATTTTGGAAAATTGCCAAACAAAACTTGAGCTGTAAATAAGTAAGACTAACATACCCATCTCTGTGGTTCATCTTCCCCATGTTCAAGTTTTTCCAGAATTTTTTGTTGAAATACTGTCTGACCTTGATCACTCGATCACACGATCATGTAGTATTAAAGGGTGGTAGTCTTTAGGTACTTAACAATTTAACTACCAACTTCTATGCATCTGTAATAATGGAGAACCAAAGATGATTTAGTACAATGGGGAAAAAAAAATCTTAACAATCGAAATGAAACCACATGCTTAAAAAAATTCCAACACCTCTGAAAGATATGTTTGGAGATCTTCACTAAACTCATAGACAACTGATTGAACTAATGGTTAAATGAGTCCGAAATCTTTCACCTTATCAGTGTCTCTATCCTTCTTTGCACCACACATTGGTAGGCACACATCAGAAAATGCATAGTTGCAGTTGCCTAGGATTTTATTGCAGTGGTTATCCTTGCATCACAGGTTAGAGTTGTACTGCCAGCTTAGTGATCTTGTGACTTTGGTGACATAGTGTGGGGATTCCTATATTACTAAATTCCTGATTCTCAATGACTGTTGATGTTTTCAAATCCTTTGAGATAAGAGCTACGTAAGAGCATTAGGTTTGATGTTCCGAGTTGTTTGACTATCCTTTGGTTTACAGTGGGAGGTGCTGTAAACCTGAGTGGAAGAATATAAAATTGTTTCTCATGTTTGTCATTTTTCCTCAAACTTTTCAGCCAAGTTTAAACATGGCCTGCATATAATGTCTTTGCAGTTTTTTGTTTTTGTTTTTGTTTTTTTTTTTCCTTTAGTGTGCAGTGTATTGAGGGTTTTTTCTTGCTCAGCCATGCTCTGGTGTTTCTGGTTGGTGTTCAAGACGGCAGATGTGGCACTTGCGAGCTCCAGAGTTCCATGATTTGTTTCTGTCTAAATTAGGTGATTAACTTAATAGGAAAATGGTGTCTCATTAATCAATGCATCAGACAGTAGGTTTTGTCCCCTGCCTCTGTTTTATATGACGTAAAACAGTCTTGACTGCAGTCCTGTCCCACACCTACAGGGCCATACAGAATATTATATTCTGTAATAGCTGCAACCACTTACTTATGTTTTTTTCTTTTTGATTGGTCAAAGAACTACTGTAATATTACTAATAGATTACTTTGAAGTAGGTAGCCATTTAGGCTACCTACTACCTTTTTAGACTACTGTCAGTAGTCTAAAAAGACTACTGAGAAGCAGGTAGGGATTGTATTCTTCCTGACTCGGGGTTTTTGGCATCAATTAGTTGGCTGTGCTTGGAGAACATTTGACAAGTGCAAATGTTCTCTAACATCAGTTCTACCCAGTCTGTTGGTAGTACTGACATCCAAATGGTCGGTCAAATCAGTTCCTAAGGATAAGTCTTTGTGCAATTTTTCTGTCCTGTGATGGAGGATTCACATTCCTAAGCCATGTGCTTTCACCAGATGGGGGAGGGGAGGAGAAACACAGTCCCTTGCCAAACATTTTAAGCTTTTGCGGTAAGCTGCCAGAACTGTTGGTCAGTAACTGGAATGACATAGACAAGAAGTTCAGACGTTGAGTCCATTGCACTTTACCCAGAAAAAGGAAACAACAAAATGATGGCCGACGCCGGCACTACAACTCCACTGGGAATAATTGAGGCTTACAAAGTCCAAAGCATGGTAATTTTGTGCTCACTCTTGCCTTCTCTTGCAAGCATTCTAACCATCACTGCTCACCTGTTCCCACCTGATTTTGACCACCTGTTCTTTTGATATCCCCACTAGTCACACAACATTCTATAGATGTTTCTTTTTCTTCCTTTTTTCCTTTTTTTCCTTTCAGTGGGCTTCTTTGAGGGGCATTGAATGTGTCTAAAGTGCCTCCTTCAGCAGACAGTGGTAGGCATAATGTGTGAATTACTTTCTCAAGCACCGTGGTGACTTTTTGTTTGAGGGGAATGTCTTCCAAAAGTATTCACACCTCTATAACCCTTCCACATTTAATCACATATCATATTTTTCAATGTACTTAATTCAATAAATCAACAACACTATTGGTATGATATTGAAAGGAATAATGCTAAAATCTTTAACATATCTGAAATGTTTCAGACTCTCCTGAGATATTACTTTGTAGAAGGTTTCACTGTCATTAAAGCTGCAAGTCTGTGGGGCATGTCTCTACCGGCTTTGCACAGCCATTTATTTTTACCTGGTTAATTCTTGCAGGGTTGTGGTGGATTTGCAAGCTCCGTCCAGAGTTCAGTGGCCAAAAGGCAGGCTACACCCTGCACAGGACACACAGGATCAACAGCACACACGAGGGGAATTCATAGCAGCCAGTAACATAGTATGCATGTTTTCCTTTTGAGTGTTGAAGGAAGCTAGAGTACCTGGAGAAAATCCAGGTAAGTGGGGGATGAACATACAAGTTTCATACAAAAACACCCCTGGAATAAAATATGAAAGCAGGATTTGCTGCAAGGCAACTAGGCAAACAATGTCACCAACCAGCCCTTTGTACGAAGTCTGAACTATTTTCCTAGTCTTTCTCTCAGAGATTCAAGCTCAGGAAGATTTGAAGCTCTTATGACAATCAACTTTGAAGTATTTTCTGAGATTCTTAACTAGATTTAGGCTTTGACTGAGTCATTGTACATTCAGAGTAGTACTGAGTCATTGGCCCCTTCTCCCTTGGCAAGTTTCACTCTAGCCGGTTTGTGTTTGATTTGATTCTTGCTAGGAGTATAATATGGGCAGAAACGTGCAAACATGGGTGGCCCGTGAGCAAGCAGTAGCTGTGGTTGACCCATTGATATTGTAATTTGCAGTAGCACTCAGTTGGAGAACTTTGAGGTTGTGATTATGATGGACTTAAATAATTTTATCTTTAAGACAAACGGATAAGTGTCAAGGAGTGACACTTATCCGTCTGGATGGATGTTATCATCCATCTGGATGGTGTCTATCATCCATCTGCATGTTATCATGCCTGAGTCAAATAAACCGATATTTAATTTTGTCTTATAGAAATTAATTGCTGACCAAATATAATGAAAACTATTTAGCTTGCAAGGTCCAGCTTTTACTGCTGCAGTGACGTAAATCACAAACTACTCAAGGAATGCAGTCTGCTTATCAAATCAAGTTATGGAAAACGAGAAAAAACAGGATCTGCTAATGAAGACAAATCCAGCCCAGGGTTCACTGAACTGGTGAAAGCCACACACCCTTGGAGAAAGGGCTCTGGTCTTTTATCACACACAGCATTTTAGATATAGGCCAAGCAGCTTGTTCTTGCTTTCCTCTATCGAAGGATGCTTCTTCCACATGTTTGCTCTGACCCTGATTTACTTACTTTTTTGCCTTTTTTCCAGCAATGTCTTTCCTCTTTTCACTCTTTTGTGAATTTCAGATTGATGGAGTGTAATAATAGTTGCCCTTTCTACAGTTTTTTTTTCACTTGAGCTATGGATCTCTGCAGTACCTCCAGAGATTCCAGGGATGTATCAACTTCTCATATTAATGCTCTCCTATGGCTTGCAGTTTTTGAGAGGAATGTCTGTAGACTTTGAGTCTGAACCTGGTCAGTGTGGCGCTGATTGAATGACAACCTTGCGTTTGTTGATCTTCCTTAAGGCAATTGAGGCTACAATGTTACTTTGCACCACCAACGTGTGCATGAGTGGAGAAGTGACTCAGTTTGGTGTAAAGGGATTTGGGGACGTCGGACTTGATAAATCACTTTACAAATGTAAATCCTAAAAAGTTGCCATGTACTCTTGAGACTCAACCTTCTTTGCATAATGGATCCAGAATAATTGGCTACAAGGTAGGATCGTCAATTTTACTATATCTCCAAATAATGAGTCAACTAGTCACCGGTCAACTTCACAATCATCCAATTTTTCAAGGATCTCAAGAATAAATTCTCAAGAATAAGGCTTTGATTTTTAAGCTCATGAAAGCGTAGAACCTTGCTTCTTCTGAAACCAAACCAGTGTAAACAAGTAAAGTCTTACAAATTGGGAAGAGCATTGTTGAGACTTGTACTATTTATGCTTCATGCATGACTAAGTTATCAGAGTGAAAGCAAGAACAGCTCCATAGGGTGGACAGTGAATTAGCTTTGGAACAAACTAATCAAACAGGTCTCTCCTGTTCACCTATACTTAAGGCAATGAGGTGTAAGGAACTTTGTAGCTACTCTGCTTCTGTCTTATGCTAGACGAGATAGTTAGCAGTGTTTCTCCTTTATGGAACTAGGTTAAGCAATCTGCTTTTCTTAAGGAAAAATATTTTTTGAATATCATTTGAAACTTGGAGTTTCAAATGATTGAGGCTCAACTTCCTGTTTAGGAAAAAGACTATTTCCGACAGTTTTTTTTTTTGTTTGTTTTTTGTTTTCCCCCCAGTTCTTCGTCACACCCTCTAAATTCTCCAGGATGCCTAGTTTGGAACAGCACACAGAACCATAAAGTTTCAAACAACTTTGTGGTAAAGTCAGAACCACACAAGCTAGTTTTATTCATGTTGGTTGTGTTCAGTTAATGTGACATTGTAGGATTTTGACTGCATCACATTTAAAATGGTCAGTGGGCGCCTTATGTGTTTTTTTTTGCCTCATCTAACTACCTGTATTTAAGGAATTGTAACACTATTTTTGATGTTCTTGCTACAGTACTAATTAAAGAGACTGTACAAAAGGAATGTGGTTAGAAATTTTGTTTCAGCATGGCCAGAAATGTAAAGTCTTTCAGGTAATTATTTACTCATAGAAATTTGCCAACTTTTTCTATATGTTTAAGTCTTGTTTTGCGCTTCTTTGTGCTGACCTAAACAACAGAAGTAAGTATTTTGGTGATAAACCCCTAAAGGCCACAGTTGTGGTTTGCTAACATGTTGCTTTGTGAAGTAGACCAAATATGGCTGCTATCCTGAGGAAGCTGGTGCATATCAAGCGGGTGGCATTTCTACTACTTAAAGAGCCTTGTTCTGTGCAACCGAAACTTCCACAAGGGCTGGACAATATATTGCTAATATATCATGTTATTGCACTTTGCTGACTATAATAACATTGATTACAGACAGAAAGTAGAACCAGCAGCACTATACTTTTAAACCTATTGAATTGCATGTGCATGCTTGACTCTATGAACCTTGCGCTGTGGTGCAGTAGGAATTTGTGGAACGTTGACCACTTTTTTGCTTTTTGGTGAGAGAGGTTTGACTGATAGACCCATTCACCAGGTCACGTCTGCATGTTTGCAATTAACAATAATCAATCTTCGAGGCCTTTTTAATGATCTACAATTGACCAGAGAACTGCAATCGATGTGCCCCTAATCATTATAGTGCACAGACATCCAAAAGCAACAAGATCTGTTGACTTTTAGAAAAAACAAAATAAAAAAAAATGAAAAACAATAGTTTTACTGATATTATGAATGCATAGTCTGCTAATAACAATCCTCTTACTATTATTCTTGCAGATGGTCAGGAAAAGCTTCCTCAAGATTCGCATACCAGGAGGCACCTTACCATCAGGTAACACTTTGGAATATTTTGCTCCTTTGTGTTATGGATATGTTTTGTCTAATGCATAAATTGTCTTGAATTTAGTTTAGTTAAAAGGAACTCATTATCTCTTGAGTAAAGAGACAAAAAGAACTAAGGACAGAAAGAAGTTGGCCTGTTTAAAAGTAAAATTGTGTTATTTACAAAATGAATTCTAAAATGTGGAGTTCACAAATCCAGACTTGGTGTAAACTAGAGTTGAGGTTTCTTCGGAGACAGTAGGAGGTGGTGCATTCCAAATGCTAGCTCATACTTACTTGTGTGCTCTTCTCTTTAGTGCTCCATTTAACCTAATGGCTTTTTTCCAAAGTGTTGCTCTTCAGTGATGAAACTGGTTCATCACTAAAGCAGTTTCAGTGATGAAGTAGTCATAGTGTTCATTGAGCAGCAGTTTGTTGTGTTTCCACCCAGACCCAACCTGGCCTTAGCCTCGAAAACATTCTAGTCCAGTCTGTAGATGGACTAGAGGAAAAAAACCTTCATTCACCACCCAGCACATGGTAAACAGCCAATCATAGCATTGTGAGTGCCTGTGCAAGTTGAGTGTTGGGATGTAGCTCTAAATCACGTTTGTGACCATTTCTTGGCAGCAAGGGCAACAACACCGTTAAGACCATCTTGGTTTCCTGGATGCCTGATTTCATGCCTCTAATATTTAAACAGGTTGTGTTGAATTGCACAGAGACAGAACAGAACTAGGTTTAACCACGAGTAGTTTCTTCAGCAGCACCAATGCTTGAAAATGAAACAACTTTCTGCTAGTTCCAAGGAAGTCTTGAGAGTCCTTAGCCATGAGCTTTGCTATTGCAGGGTGGCTGGAAAGGGCTTAGACTTTTTGGTTGGAGAGCTAGCTGGTTCTAGATGGGGGATTCATCTACCCCTGTGTAATACATGCAGTACCACACAGCAGCAGGGTCCTGGGGGGTCAAATGGTGTAACTTGAGCCCCTTCTGCATTATCAAGTTTCTGTCATGTCGGTTAATGTCTCATTCGGCTCTATCCAATTTCTGTGTGTTTCCATTTGCAGTGTATGAATGGTTGTGGTTTTGAGTTGTAATCAAGATATATTCATCCTATTGCGTGTAGCAACAGCGAGAGCTGAGGAGGGCTACCGAGTGTTGTAAAGGGCCACACAGCGCTTTGTCTGGACAAATTAAGTCAAAGGGATCTCAGGGTGCATTACTTTGTGCACTAATCCTGCCTATAATTTAAGAAAGCTCTGTAATCCATGAAATATTTTTATTGCATGGATTGCTGTAGTAATCCATGTAATACTTGAAGCCTAAATTGATGTTACATTTCACCCTCTGCCTGGGTGTTATAATTGCCTAAAAAGCCCATATACTTAATTTGTCTTAAACACAAACTGCCAAAATGTCAATTCAATTTAAATTTTGGTCTCTTCTGGACAGAGTGAAATGTCGTAATATCACACGCTTGTTTAAATGTTGTTCGGCAAACTTTAAAAATATGCAAGTGACCAGGTAAACAAACCATGTAGTATGAGTTGGTTATCTATAAAACAAGTTTACTAGTTAATTCCAGATCTTTCTCAAGCTTTCCACAATAGGTCTTTGGTTCTTGGAGATCTGAAAATTCTTTTCTCTTTCTGAAATCTTGGAGGGAGCACCTGCTCATGACCAGTTTACATTGTGGTGACCATACCTTTTCCCAATGAAGACCCCAACAGTGCTAACTGGGACAATCAGAAGTTTAGAAATTCTTCTGTGACAAATGACCTCAGTATGTTTGAAAATAAGAGCGCAAAGTTGTTGAGAAAGCTCAATGGTTATGCGAGTCATGAGGTGCTGACTGTGTATTGTAACGAGATCCCTTTTTAAAAACCTTAGGTTTGACTGAGCACACTGATGTTTTGCACCAAGAGGCAGGTTTGCTTTTTAACTACTGGTAAATTTTAGTAGTTTTTCCATTTTATTGCATTTAATTTATTGACATCTACAGTTTGATTTCTAACCATTAGGGCACTGGAATAAGTGTTCACTAAAAACCAGTTAAATTTTTATGTCAAGTATACTTACTTAGAAAATAGGTTATGTGTTAAATACTTATTTAAACAGCCATACGCTATTATTTTGAAGAAACAATGGAGTATTGACAAATTTTCCTACATGCTTTAATGCAGGCTTCCTACCAGATGAGGCTCCGATAACCTGGAATGGTGCTTCTTTGTCGAAATAGAGGTGAACAAATATTCTTTCTGCTGAAAGAGATTGGTTGACATAGATTTTATTAAAACATTTGTTTTTTCTCTTGTCTGTACTTTCAGGATTGGATGCAAAAAACAATTTCTCCTGGTCCAGCTAGAGAATGGCTCATGGCTGGAATTCATACTGCCCAAACATTCCACCTCGTTCATCAGATCCTCGAAGGAGGACGGCGGACTCTGGTAGACCTCTGTCCCAGCATATAGGGAACTTTACTGGACATCATGACTTCTCCGGTACAGGGGGCTCACGAGAAGTCCCTGTACCACACACAAACTTCAATGCAAACTATTGCAGAAATAACAGTTTTGAAACTCCAAGATCAGACTGTGCCTATAATAGGTACTATGAAAGACAATGGCAAGCCGATAGACAACAAATGGGAAGGGATTACCCACAAAGATTTAGGAACAGAGATTTTCCCAATTATTCTTCAAACCAGTTTTCAACATCGGGATCGTATCATTCATCATTTGCACCAGATTTTCATCATCCTAAGCAAGACCGAGACATGCGGAACATGTCATATCGTGGGAACTCTTCTGCTACAAACAACTACTCTGACACCGATGCAAGGGAAGCAAGGCCTTCATGCAAATTCCCTCAAATAAATGTTTTTCCTCGGCCAAAAGTGGACATTGTTTCAAATGAAAGCTCAACAAAATACCTTTACCCTCCAAATGGAAATCGAAATTCACAGAACGCAAGGCTGTGTCCTAATATGTCAGAGACAAGTTCATTTTCAGTCAAAAGTTACAGGGAACACACTCACTCTTCTGCTACCTCTTCTGATGCAAGGACAAAAGGGAATGAATGCGATGGAAATGTTCATCATCACCAAAAACAAAAGATTGACATGGACAGAGATCTTGCAAAAGCTGCATATTCAGACTTTCAAATGAATAAGGAATGTTCTGGAGATGGAAATCGTCAGCATCTAGTGGACAAGGAGGATGAGCCTCTAAGCTTAACTGACTCAACTGGTGATCAAGACACAGTTGTAAATGACAACATGCTGCAAAAAAGTCAGGCCTTAGAAAGCCTTTGGGGAAAATCTGACTCATTGAATGAGGAACTTTTTAATGAAAAAACATTGTCCATTCCAGTTTCTACTAATGGCGAAGATGAACTAATAGAAACTGACCAACATGAAAGAGGAATCCAGAAGGATGCATCTTACCCACTGACCCTGAATGAATCATTATTGCCAAATTCAGATGACAATAATGAGCAAAATGAAAGCATCTCTAGTTGCAACAACCCTGACTTAGAGTTCAGTTTTCAGTTACCTGAATCACAATCCTGTGAAAGTCTTGGTGGGGTTAGTGATGGTCATTCAAGTGACTCCAATGCAGGTACAAATGTTTGCCAGGAGAAACAGCAAGATGAACAATTTTCAAATTCAGCAGTGGAGGAAAAGTCAACTCTTTCTCTAGATATAGATTGTTGCAGGTCAGGTGATACGAGGGGCCAGTCTTCAGAAGAGATGATTGACCGTAAAAAGAAAGATGTAGCCAGTAATGTAACGTCATCACATAGTTCAGATACAGATGAACATCTCCAAACACACAAAGGTGCTACAAATACAGCAAAGTCAAACCTGAATTCCCAAGTTTCAGATTGTTGTGGCCCCACTGCTATCAATGACAGCATTTTGAAGAATTCTAGTCAGAATAATTCTGAACAGATTTTTATTTATGCAGCTTCTGCCTTGCAACCTTCATCTTCAGGTACTGACGTTGATCCTACTGTAGAAATGGAAAAGAAGAGCCCATCAGAAAAAATAACCCCAATTTTCTCCAAAGATGGTTGTACCCCTAATCTAACTCACTACCTTTCTGATGATGACAAAAACCATAACTGTGTGGAAGGTCATACAGAATCCCCAATAAAGCAAGGTGATTTGGACACAAACTTGCTTGCAGTTCCTGAAAATGAAAGGCCATCATTAAAGATTGCACCAAGTTCTCCAAGTCAAGGTTCTAGTCCCACTGTCACAAGTGACACCATCTCTGCTGATACTATTGATGTTGTCAGAAATTCAGAATTCCCTTTAAAAGGAAATAGTTCTGACACAGACTTGTATACTGATAAGGCAATGAGAAACCCACTAGACAAAGAAGCTTCAAATTTACCTTCAAATCCAGAATCTAGTCCCAGTCTCATTCATGACACTGCATCTAAAGATAATGATGAAATCATTAATCGTTCAGAGCTCTTGTGCCCTAATATCTTGAACACAGATCTGCTTCCCAGTCATTCAGAGGAATGGACAAGTCCAGTTGAGGGCACAAAAACTACCTCCCATACAGATCCAGAATGTATAACCAGAGCTTTGGAAACTGAAAGTAACACACGAGATTTCAGTGATTTAAAGTCTTGTTTACAACCCGATGCAGGATTTGATGTCAATTCATTGTCAGAAGAGAAATCAAAAAGTCAAGAGGAGAATCCAAATTCAGCGTTCTTCCCAGATCCCCACAATTCAATAAATGACAGTTTTACAATCCAAAAACAAGCTGAACATGATTTAAATTTTCCTGAAGATGCAAAGGACTCATTTGAAAAGTTGGATTTCTCCTTGTCAGAACCAAGTTTGTTGTATGGGGAGCCTCTCTCTGGAGATGAGTCTTCATGTGGTGATGTTGAAACATACAATACCTCATATCAACTTCAAGAAACACTAGGGAAAAGACTGGATGAGGACCCAGTGGACCAGTTGAAACCGCCAGCACCTCAACTGACTTCTTCCATACGTTTGAGACCCTTCATGCACCCTGTTGTTGTATTGATGAACATGAAGTCAACAGATATAAATGACAACTACAATTGTGCTGATTGCCTACACACAGCCAACGGTGTAGATAATCTAATTGAGCACCACTACGCTTGTCATCCAATGCCAAGTTATCAATTTTGCAAGACATGTAATGTTTATATGTTGAAAAATGAACAAGACAAAGACCATTTGTGTGGTGAAGCCATCTCACAGAAGAAGAAATACTGTGGTCGGCACAAGTGCAATAGGTGCGGACTCTTATTTTCCAAAAAAGTTTACTATGTCAGGCATATGCGTGATCACACTGGTCAAACACCTTATAGGTGCGTTGGGTGTGGTGTGTATTTTTCACAGTCTAGTGCTTTGAATCATCACAGAAAAGTTCCTGGGAGGTGCAAGCAATATCTGTCAGCTAAGAAGACAGACCCTGTTGTTGTAAAAACCCCAAAACCAACCCCGAAAAACCAGGTTCAAAACACTTCATATAAAAGCATGACACAATGTTATGTCAGGCTTCTTGACATCTCCAAAACGAATATCTGTCATTTTTGTGGCAAAAGTTTTTCTACTAAGAGAAAGATCAAAAAGCACATCTACAATGTGCACAAAAGAAAAAACGTGGCTTCCTTGTCCTACACAGATGAGACTAGTTCGTTATATAAATGTCCTCTATGTCCGCGACTTTTCAAGTATTCCTACAACAGGGCTCGGCATTTACGTTTTTGCATCCGAAATGCAATATATGGAGGCAAGAAGAAAGTTGGTGACAAATATATCTGTCCCTTGTGCAAGGCTGCCTTCACAGCAACGTCCAACAGATATAGACATATTAAACTAACCTGCCTGCGAGAAACCATTAATCGCCTCGCAAGGGAGAGGGTGCGATTACGTCAAAAGTCTGGGATGGAAAATGAGCAGAGACCAAGCTCAAAAGAATCTGTACATATAATGCAAGAGAAGGGGGGAGAAACAAAACAGCAGGTACCCCAAGGTTCAGCAGTGTCCCCCATTCAGTACAAATGCAGTCACTGTCCAGCAATTTTTTTCCATCCCTCTGGAAAGTATAGACATATGAAAAAGCATGAGTTATTTAAGCACACTGGCAAAATAATCAAGTATAGGAAATCTGTCATGCCCAAACCATCCTCTCCAGATGACACAGTAACTGAAGAGAGCACCAGTCAGCCAGACATTGCAAAAGACTGCCCAAAACCTACTTTGACCTGTCGCTTTTGTGGACTATATTTCCATGTTCTGTCAACACTAAAGAAACATGAACGCAATCATCGTGGCGAAAGACCATACCGCTGTCTGGAGTGTAGAAAGGGATTTAAGAAACTTACTGATCTGATTAGTCACAGAGTTGTCCACCAGAAGAGGATACAATGCACAGTTTGCAGAAAGATTCTACCTACAATTGGAGATTTGATCCAGCACCGAAGCTCCCACCCTAAAGAGAAAAAGGGAATGCTTCCATGCCCAGAGTGCCCGGCGAAGTTTCAGTATCCGGTATATCTGTTTAGGCATCTCCAGACACACAAAAATAAAGACAAATCCATACATAAATCTGAAGGGGAAACTCTTATGAAACCACAACAATCCTCGGAATCTGTCAAAAAAAAGAAAAGCCACAAGCTGTTCCGATGTTCGTTGTGCAAAGAAACATTTGATGATGCACAAATACTAAGAACACACTCCCTCACACACATTTCCAAATCTTCTTTAAACCAGTGTCCATACTGCAAGAATAAATTTACAAGTCGTCATTCTCTGATACGTCACATGGTTAAGCATACTGGGGACAAGCCTTTTTCCTGTGTCAACTGTGGAAGACAGTTTTATAAATCGATATACCTCAAAATTCACTCAGAAACCTGCGCACCTCCAAGAAACAGTCCCCCTAAAGAAGCAGACACTAGTAATCTGATGAAAAAACAATATTGTTGTACAATTTGTCCCCGGAGGTTTTGGAAAAAAATCCGTTTACAAATGCATCTAATTGCCCACAAAAATAGGTCAGTCCATCAGTGTACAAAATGCAGTCAACACTATGGAGTAAACATGATCTCTCGTCACAAGTTGCTTTGCATCACAACCCAAGAGAGCTCTTCTGCCGATCAAACAACTAATGGTAGTTTTGAATCCCACTCAATCCAAGTGAGTCAGAAAATCCAACAAACACCTTCAAACTCCAATGCAAAGAACCTGTTCAAGCTTAAGTGCTCCTACTGCCCAAAACGATTCAGGTACAGATCACTTTTACTTCGACACAGTGTTACACATACTGGTGTGCAACCTTTCAAATGTATGCACTGTAACCAAAGATTCAAGAATCAAACTTTGTGTATAAAACATGAAGCCTTTTGTGACGGTGGGTCAGAAACATCTCAGCCAAAACTCAAAATGAATGCTGAGGCGGATATGGCATCACAAAAATTCCCATCAGAGGTTGACGAGTTGAAATGCAAATTCTGCACCAAGACCTTTGTGAAAGCACGAAGCCTGAGACATCACATTCTGACGCATAATGAGGTGAAGCCGTATCGCTGCAAAGCCTGTGACAGCTGCTTTTCACGATATGATCATCTTAAAGTGCACCAGGCTCTGTGCAAAAGTAAAAAGACACGGCTAGAGGTGAGAATCCCCAAAATCAGCCTGGAAGATGTTGGAAAAGGTTGGCAAAGTAAATGCTACCTGAGGCCCCGTGATGAGCAGGAGAGTTTTGAATGCAAGGTTTGCTTGAAAAGCTTCCCAACTGAGAGGAGACTGTCCAGACACAATACTATGTTCCACACTGTAAAGAAATTCAAGTGTTCACGTTGCGGTTCAGCCTTTTCTCACGAAAAAACTCTGAAACAGCACCAAAGGGTGAAAAGATGCAAAAAATCAAGAAATGAATTGCATACTTCACTGCAGGAAAGTAATCAACCAACTGACAATATTGCCAAACAACTTGATGGCATAAGGAAAAAAATTTTGGTGAAAATTCATCCTTTATTTAACAAAGACTTGAAGTTTGTATGCAGCTACTGCCCCCGTGCTTTCAAAAAAAGCTGGCAATTAAATGTGCACACACGGTTACACACGGGGGAGAGACCATATTCGTGCAAGCATTGTGGAGAGAAATTTATTAGAAGTGATTATCTTGTACGTCATTATCCCAAGTGCAAGGACGCGACTCAGCCTGGGGGTGCTCTTTGCGACAGGTGTGGTGGATTTTTCTCTGAAAAACAACTTGAACACCACAAAAAAACTTGCATTCTAATCTCAAGCTCACTAAACATTTCTAAAAGCAAGCAGGCATCCCCTCAGGGCCCACCAAAAGGCTTTTCATGTGCATACTGCAGTTCACGATTCTTGCTGTTTTCACAACTCCAAGAGCATTTTTTAAGTACACACAAGCTGGAAACGGATGCTCAGCCCATGTCAGCTGCTCCACTGCAACAACTTCTGTCCAATATCCCAAAAATTAAAGAAGAGCCTATAGATGAAAGTTATGGAAAAGCATCCAGTAATCATGCTGGTGTATTGTCCAAACCAGGAGTAGCTCTAATGTCTGGCACCTCAGATCAGTTTGTCTGCCAGAAGTGTAACATGTGTTTCAGTAACAGAGCAGGACTAATTGGTCATCAGCGTGCGCATGCAACAAAAACACCATACAGCTGTAAATACTGTAATAAGGGTTTCTGGAACAAGACTCAACAGCGCAATCACAACAGAAAATGTAGAAATGTTACCCAATGCCAGGACATTCCTGTTAAAGCAGAGATTGATGATGCGTTTGTCTCCAACTCCAAAGATAATTTCAGAACAGCAGCAACAACAATAGCAAAGGTTTCACCAACTAATGTCCCCTGCAAGGAAGAGCCAGAGGATGAATCAACACAAAGCTCATATGGAAATCAGGACAACAGTACAAACTCCAATGCAGAAAATAAAACTGTGCAGTACCAATGTTCAGAATGCGAAAAAAGCTTCACTGATGGTCTGTTGCTCATAAGTCACCTTGAAGACCATGGAAGGGAGGAACAAGAGAGAAGATCGAATAAATGTTCCAAGTGTGGACGAAGTTTCTCTAATCAAGGAAACCTGAGAAGACACATGAAACTGCATATGGCCCACCACAGGTACTTCTGTTCCCTTTGCACCAAGGTCTTTAGCACTATGTCTGAGCTTGAAAATCACAATGCAAGTCATGATAGTAATAAACCCTTTTCCTGCAAATTGTGTGAGCAACGTTTTTTGACAAGGCTAGCCTTATGTGAACATTACAGTGGAGAGCATGCTGATGATATATTTCATTGCCAGTGCTGCAGCAAAGTGTACGCATCCAAAAGGTCGCTGTATAGACACTATAAAAAATGGCATCCAAAAGAAATTAGGGACATTCGGAGTGCAAATCTGCAAAGGGGGGGTGCTGACCAGCAATCTAGTAGTCATGTAAGTACCAATGGTGACAGTGATGAAGATCAAAACCTTGGCAGTGACAGCGACTCTGACTCTGCCCCTTATTTCCCATGCCATGTGTGTGGGAAGACATTCCCAACATCTGAAAGTCTTGAGGATCACCAGTTGTGTCATCTGGGCAAAAAGCCACATGAATGTGCAGAATGTGGTAAATGTTTCTTCCAGGCATCCCAGCTTCAGCAGCATCAGCGTATGCACAAGTCTGAGTTTCAATGTCAGACATGCGGCAGAGGATTTGTTACGCTCTTTGCGTTACGGAACCATAAGCACTCTCATGGGAGGAGTCGTCCATTCCGTTGTTCCAAATGTGACCTCGGTTTTGCTGGACCCACACAACTAGCAGAACATATGTCCACCCACCGCGAAGAGAGCTTTCCATGCGATATCTGCAATAAGATTTTCCAGTGCAAGAGTAGCAGAGCCGAGCATCGGAAGACCCACTCAGTGTTAGGTGACGGTGCCTCACCGTCAGGTTCAAAGGGAGATCATAAACAGCCTAAAAGTGTATTTGGATATAGCACAGAATACAGGTACCGCTGTGGTATCTGCAATGAGCACTTCAGAGATCCAGAAGAACTCTCAGAGCATGGCTGCTTGGAAGCTGTAGAGCGACCCTACATTTGTACAGAGTGCAATAAACATTTTCTTCATGCATCTCACCTGAAGAAGCACCGGAACACCCATCAGCAGTCATGGTCTGATCGGGAATATCCGTGCAATCAGTGCAACAGTAGTTTTTCCTCATCCGAACACTTTCTCCGTCATCTGGAAACCCATGTTGGCACGGCAACTGGAGATGTTCAGGAACAAGACTCTTCAGATACGTTCATATGTCCAGTTTGCCACCAATGTTTTGCCAGTGCCACAGAATTGATCTGTCATTTTCCAACACACCCTGATTGCGCACCTGAAACCAAAAAGGCTGAATGCGATGCCACTGAAGGTGAGCCTGAAGGACAAGAACTGCTTCAGCCTATGACTCCTGCTGAATATGAATGTTCACTGTGCAGTGGAATCTTTCTGGGGAAAGAGGCTCTTTGCAATCATCTATGTGCCTTGCAAGACCAGAAAGAAGTGGAGAACACAACCTCTGATCCAGCTGATGCAAGTTCAGCTCATCAGGCTGCATGGGATGAAGAGGAAGTGGATGTTACTGGAGAGGACCTCTACAAGTGCCATGAGTGCACAATGCAGTTCTCCTCTAAAAGCAGCCTCCTGGAGCATCAAAACAATCAACACCCCAACAATTGGAAGGAGTTCAAATGTGAGACCTGTGGAAAGACCTTTGCCAAGAAACGATATCTCAGAAAGCACCAGCTCAGACAACATGGTCCTAAAGAGCATGCCGCCACAACAGCCGATCTGGACAAGACTTTCAAGTGCATCCAGTGTCGAGCCAGATTCTATACAGCCCAGGATTTATCTAACCACATGAGACTGCACGCTGAAAAACAAGCTGGAGAGTACCGTTGTGACATGTGCTACAAGTCATTCAGCAAGCGGGCACTCCTTAGACAGCATCAGGAAAGCCATGTTGGTGAGGTCGTGTACGAATGCACAGAATGTGACAAAGCTTTTGCTTTTCCTCACCTGCTGGAAGAACATCAGCATTCTCACGCTGCACCCTCTGAGTAATGGTTCCAGGTCATCACATACACCTTATCATTTCTAATTAACTCAAGGTATTTTATGGTCCCCTTCATGCCTTACTTATGTGTTCTTCCAACTCTTTGGACCTTGCTTGTTGTGTATTCATAAAGCACTTGACTTTTGTCAGTATGTCAGAACATCATTTCGGTTAAACGTTCTAGTTTCAGAGACGGTGTTTGTAAATCTGTGTTAAAATTGTTTAATTATTGTTTAAGAGAATAAATATTGACCAATATTTCTTGGTTAACGACCTAAATTTTGAGGTTTAGCATATTTGATTCACAGTATGTAAATTTGGATTTACCCTGGTAGTTTTATTCCTTTGATCCCCCTTTATATGCTATTACTATTCCTGTACAGTATAATTTTGTAATTTTCCGTTTTTCTTGTATGCCTTTTACCAGTTGTTTCTTTTTTGATAATGTGAAAAAGTCTTGTACAGACACTGAAAAGATGCTTTAATGGAATATTATTTTCACCACATGATACTTTTTTTTTCTTAAGGAAATTAGTTAATGCAGTAAATTCAATTCTAAAATCCATTTGTAGGTCTGGTTTGTGTCTCTGTCCTTTATACTAAGAAGCATAATAATTTGATGTAACTGAAGGATTCTGATGGGGCTTAGAGTCATTTGCAAGTGCAGAAAAAGTAAAGATACAACTGATGTGGATAGTTTGGTTTTATTATTTACATAGATGTGGGCCAAATGAAAAGTTTGTTTTGATATCTGCTTAAAGATTTTTTTAAAGGTAACTAATCTAATATGTGAGCCTCATCAGGAAAATATCATTAAATATATAAAGGCCTGTATGAAGTAATCATTCTACAGAAAATGGGAATTTGAGGGATATAAATATGAAATGTATTTATATATAAACAAATACAACTTTCAAACAACTAGCAAAGTTTAGTAAATCATAAAAGGTTTACTTTAGTTCCCTTTTTATTATATGTGTAGTTCAAAAATAATAAGAGTCCCACATCACTAGCCAGATGAATGACTGTTAAAGTTTCAACTTCTATGCTGCAAGTATGCTTGTAGAAGGTTCAGTAAAGGCATAGAAAACCGTTACTGATGATTCAGTTGTGTGAAACTGAATCATTTGCTAAAAGGGGTGTGTTCAATTAGTGAGGTCATTGATTATGTGATAAAATATGTGTTAAACAGGTGGACCTTATTTAAGGATCAAGGCAACTGACATGCATATGCTGACTGCATTTGTTCTTAAAAAACAGTACAATGGGTAATTCAAGACACTGTACAGAAGAAGAGTGCTGTTTAAGAAATTAATAAAAGGGGAAACCCATAACAAAGTGTAGAAAATTATATTACTTTAAAATGGCAACCAAAACTAAAAAGATAAGGAAAAAGAAAAACGACTATTCGAATGGATTGGATACTAACCAAAATGGCAAAGGCTCAGCCAATGATCGGCTCCAGAAGGATCAAAGAATACCTAAGATTGCCTGTGAGTACTGTAACAATCAGTCCACATCTACGTGAAGCCAAGCTACCAGCAAGAAGACCTTGTAAAGTCCCATTGCTTAAAAAAAAAATACATGTGCTAAAGCAGTTAAACTGCCAAAGAACACATTGATGTCTTAAAAGAAGCAACATAATATTTTGTGGGTAGATGAGTGGGGATTATTATCTTTGGGTCTCAGGGCCACAGACAGTTTGTCAGACGTCCTGCAAATACTGAATTTAATCCACAGTACACAGTGAGGTGGTGAAGCATGATGGTGCAAGCATCAAGATATAAGGATGTTTCTTGTACTATGGCGTTGGTCCTATTTATCGCATACCAGGGATCATGGATCAATTTGAGTACACCAGAATACTGGAAGAATTCATGTTGCTGTATGCTGAAGAAGAAATGCCCTTGAAATGGGTGTTTCAACAAGACAGTGACCCCAAACACACCAGCAAGCGAGCAAAATCATGATTACAGAAAAACAAAATTCAAGTAATGGAGTGGCCAGCACAGTCCCTGAACCTTAACCCCATGCAAAACTTGTGGGCTGACATAAATATACTGTTCATGAGGCAATACCAAGAAATGCAGAGGAACTGTGGAACGTAATACAGTTGTCCTGGGCTGCAATACCTGTTGACTGGTGCCAGATGTCACCAGTCCATGTAACACAGATGTGAAGCAGTTATCACAAACGGGCTATGCAACTAAATATTAACTTATGATTCTCAGAAAGTTAAATCTTTTCTTAGTTTTTACAGAACATTTTTGAATTTGTAAAGATGTCAACACACTGCTGTCTTAACTTTCTGTAAAATATATTCAATTACTTTTTCCAATTTTCTTGTTTTGAAATAGAATGTGCAGTGTCCCCAATACATTTGTGTTTATTAAAATATAATTTGAAAAATTTCATAGTTTACTCACCTTTTTAAACACAATGCTGTTATTATGAACATAAACTGTAAATCAAAAAGTGTTAGGCTATTTGTCAATGTTTCCCTTACAATCTAAGCAATGCTAATGGAACTCTTCTTTTTACAGTCTGGATATGTGGGTTAAGTTAGACAATATCACAATTATAGGACTCCTTCTTCCTTAAAGCCTTGAAAAATATTAAATAAAAATGCTTTGAGTTGGTTTAAAATGTCAACTGTATTGTAATTATAAAATATTAATATTGTGAGGGAAAATATATTCAAGCAGTTAAACAAAACCTTTGGGTTAATAATGATAGTAAAGCATCGTTAAGTTTAAAATTTCTGCTTACTTTATTTATGTCAGTATTTCATTAAATGCTTGGAGTCAAAATTACTAAAGTAAAATTTTAACATTTTTATTTTGCTGAACTACTGTCCATTTATTTTCAGTGTAACAGTTCAATTTAATAGTCCTGTTATAGTATAATGCAATATTGTTCACTATAGGGATGTTTTAAAATTTAAAATCAACTTCCCCCCCCCCCCCTTTGTCTTACTGTTACAACAGTTATCACCAAAGACAATTTAAAGAAACTGATGGAATTTCTCAAACAAATACCACTTTTATTGTTATTACTTTTTAGTACTAAAAATTTAACCCTCATGAAATTGTTATGAAATGAGCCAAATGAGACCTTGTAAAGTCCAACTACAAATGCATGCCCGGTGGGTTAATTGGTCTCTTTAAATTCCCTGTGAGTGTGTATCTCTTTGTTGTCCCGTCAGTGGCAACCTGTCCAGGGTGAATCTTGATTCTTGCTTTGTGACCGAAGCAAGAATCTGCATACAATGGTGCCTGTTGGCATAAAAAATTGATCAAAATGGAAAGTTGTCAAGCCATTGCCCAAACTAGATTCACCGGATCCACCTAAGCTTCCTAAAAACGCACTCTAGTATGATTCATTGCCACCACTAATTGCAGAAGACCCAGACTGCCTATGATTTTTTTTCAACCAATTGTCAATGGATACTCCCCCAAGAGGATGACATGCAAACATTTGACATGGCAAATATCCTATCATCCCCGTCTGTTCACATTGCTCCAACAAACTGAATGCAGCCCAGACATTTTAAACAGACTGAATATTAACTGAGCTTGTACATGAAACTCATGATAAAAAAATTACCACTTCTAATTGCTGCTTAGAGGAGAGACTACTTACACCATCCCAATCCTTAAGGTAGTGTGATTGTCTGCCTTCTACAAGTTTCAGCATGACTGAGCAAATTTCAGCATGACCTGAACAGATTACCAGCATCTCTTTTATGATTTTAGGATGGTTGTGTTGTGCTCTTGTGTTACTTCCCCTCTTTTCTCCTCCCTTCCATGATGCTGATTCTCTCTGAGTGTGGCCTCCTCACGCTGTGTTGATGATTCACCTGTTTGCAATTACCGCATCGGGACTGGCAGGAGTCCTCAGTGGTTCCTGATTGTCCAGCGTGGTTACAACAATCAAGACTCCTTGTGCTTTCCTGTACTTTTTTGAACTCAAACAACCTTTCTGGAACATACCTTAAATCCCCCCACCAGATCCTTTCTTAGATTCTCAAGTCACTTTGTGATTAAGACTAGAAGCTCTGCTTAAGGCTTTTACAAACAAACAAGACACATAACACTAGACAGAAGTCAAGACATGTCAACTAACTAGTCAGCGCAAACTTTCAGTACCTTCCCAAGTACTCCATGTGGTCCAGGTGATGTTTTTAGGTGTACTTTTTCCAATACCCAATGTACTTGGTGTTCCTGAAGAGCAATGGCTGGAAGATTGACTGGCAGTGTTTTGTATTTTGTTTCAAATCTTGCAAAAAAGAGATGTAGTTCGTACTACGGTGGCCCTGAGGTACAAAGCACTACAACATTAACGAAAACACTACTACAACATTAAGAAAGTGGAGCGTAGTTGCCTCTTCTATGCAACCCTTCTTCTTTCAAATGAGTCTTTAGTGAATGCATGCTAAGTGACACATCGTGGTTGGTCCAGAACCTGTCCAGTATCACCTCATATGTATGTCCTGACTCAAAATATTCTCAAATAGTAGTGGTAAGGCTTGGATCACGGAGCACATTTATGTTTTTAAAAAACAAGTTAAAGCCAGAATAACTTCCGGTTCAAAAGTAAAACGAGCTGCAGTCCAATCAGCGATTTCTTAGGTGTCCTACTGGGACGTACTTCTTTCGTTTTGTTAATGTAGCATTTTCGTTAATGTTGTAGTGTTCTCATTAATGTTGTAGTGCTTTCGTAATTTGTAATTGTACTTCATTAATATTATAGTGCTTTGCACTTCAAGGCCACCGTATCTTCCACTAGTAGGGAATGAGTGAAAATAACCTCAGTTTAGTAGATGCACCTTTGGCTGCAAGCATAGCACAAAGTCTTAGGATAGAGGGAAGTGAAATTGCTCAGAGGATGGAAGGTCAAGACTTCCCCAAGCAGGACAGAGAACTCCATATAATGAATAACTCCTAATGGCTTATTCAGGTTGGGCAAAGATAAAGTTTATTTCTCTCTTCTTTTACGGAGCTGTGATTGACGAGGTTATGGGTGTCAGTAGCTGAACAAGCCCATAAAGTCTACCACCTAGACGAGAAACTTTGGGCTTTCCTTCCAAGCAGTTTACCTTGCTCATGTCTAGACTGACCAAAGGCCTTAGAACAAGGTGAAGAGGACCTATGAGCTGCAGAGGGATGTTTCGTGTATGAAGAAATAACCCCAAGAATTCCGAAAGACCGCCATTCTAAATTGGACCTCTGCCATCAGCTGAGGCCTGGGTGTCCCATATCCAAGAGAAGAGCAAAAATTCATTAGTCCAGAGAAGACGGCTGTTATCAACTAGCTAAATGGGGACCTTTGGCAGACTCCCCTGAGGACCTCTGCTTGGCTTCAGCCTGTTGTTCCTCGTGTTCACACTGCTAGGGTTCTCTCATCATCAGGCCTGTATTGGGGTTCAAATCCTCCGTCTATCAAAGTCTTTTTTTAGCTCTCTCAGTTTCAGAGTTAGGGAAAGGTGTTTTAGATTAAAGTTGATTCTACCTTATTAATTTGACTTAATTTTATCATTTGATTGATGATTCTGAATTATGCTGCAAAGCATTAGTAATAAATTGGGCATGGAAAAAGCTTACAAGCTGTGTGGACATTGGACTTAATGAATCATTTTACTTCACGTGTTCTTTGATGGTGGTAAATCAGCTATGGTGAATGATTCTAGAAAAATAAGAAAGGCTTTTCTGGGTTGCTTTTAGCCCAATTTATAAGATATAAAATAACATCCATGGGACTATTCAAAGTCACTAAAATAAACCTGGATCAGTTCCAAGAGCCAGTTGTGAGATGAGAAGAGCAGCTGTTTAACGAATGTGTTCTGTGGGACCTATCTGATTCAGGAGAATATGGAAAGAAGCGAGATGGGAATTTAGACATAGGCTGTTAGTATCCAGGCAGATATTCTCCAATAAACCAGCTAGATAGATTCTCTATGGATTCTGATACCTGCAGATAAGGGATTTAAGTACCAGAGGGGTAGATAGCTGGTTATGCGTAATGATACTCCACAGTGTTAGCCTCTCAGTAATATGAAGCTAGAAGGGGTTGGGAGCACCTTGAGCAACAACAAATTTTCTAGGCCCTGCAGGACAGAAGCATTCTCTGAGCATGATCCTGCCACCACCATGCTTCACAAAGGATGGTGTGTTTGTTGTGATGTGCAGTGTCAGGTCTCTGCCATACATAGCATCTTGTCTGATGGCAGCTCATAGAATACATTTACAGTCAGTAGTGTGTCAAGTAGCATTGTGCCTATAGCTTCCCAAGCTGCATTTTCTTTCAAATATTTTAGATATGCTCTATGAACAAAAATCCACAAATTTTGCCAGAAAATGTTGGAGGTATGTTCCACTGAAAAATCTATAAATTGGTGAATACACAGATACTTAACAGTGAATTGGTGGGCGCCACCAATTTGCCATAGAGTTTGCAAAAATTGGTTTCAGTGTAATGCTGTGGGGGTACTTCTCTATGGGAAATGCAGAGAATCTGCTCAACATCGACTGACGGATGAGCATGGATGAGCATAGGGATCCCTGGAAAAAGAACCAAATCAAGGCTGCAAACGACTGGAGCAAAGGGTTGAGGTATGGGTCCAAGGAGGACATTGAGGATGAACATACAGTCAGTGGAATAGTTTAGATCAAGTCAAACGTATGTCCGTCTGGTTCAGAAAGTACAGAAGCACAAACTATAAATGCAATGGAGAATCTGTTGCAAGAATTGTTGCTCACAGATGCTTTCCATTCAGTAATTTAGTTATTTTGCAAAGTTGAGTGAGCAACTAATTTGCTCTCCAGATGTACAAAGCCTGTAGGGACATACCCCAAAATACTTCTAGCTGTTTTCTTCTCTTTTGGCTTTTTCCTTCAGGGGTTGCCACAGTGAATCATCTGTCTCCATTTAGTCCCATCCTCTGCATCCCCTGCCCTCACATCAACCAAGTCCATGTCCTCTTTCACCACATCCATAAATCTCATTTGTGGTCTTCGTTTCACTGGTTCTACCATATATTCACTTAAAGCAGACTGATCACAGATCCTTGCCATACTTTTAGATATTTTGAGGGACAAAGAATTTAAAATTATGTCATTTTCTTTCATTTCAGAAATTTATTATTTGTGTCCTTGTATCACATCAGACCCCAATAAAATATATAAAAGGCTATTTCTTGTACTGCTCTTATTGCTCTTCACTCATCACAGGTCATTGTTTATGAATGCAAAAGGTACTGCTAAGTATTCCACCGTCACTGGCTACTATGCAGACCTCAAAATGCAACCTTCCACACATCATACAACAGATCTGCAAACCAAAGTGCCACTTGCCTCTGCTTTGGCATTGCCTCTTTTACATCTCACTCAGATGTAGCCTTATCTACCTATCTAGTTTTCTGATACCCAAGTTCCATTATTCGTCTACTATACCTGTCTATCCTTCATCAAAGTTCTCAATCTTGTATCTATTTTTATTTCACCCACATCCGAAATGAATCCAACCTTGATTGCACTGATTACACACTGGGAAGATGTATTTGTTTTATTCTCCTTTCCTGCCTGGAGTCTCTCTTTCTCTGTTTGTGTGTGTGTATCTGTGTGAGAGTTCTTGATTGCAGGAAAAAGATTGGTTCCTGAGTACTGTGCAGAGTCCCACCAGCTGCAATGGCTTCTGCTGTAGAGCCTCCTTGAATTAATCAACCCAGCCAACGTCGCTCACAACGCAGACTCTGCAGCTCTGTTTTTTTTGTTTATTGTTTGACATTTCTGTATACAACAGGTTTTTTTGGGGGGGTTTTGCTATTATTGGTGTGAATAAATATTAAAAGCCCTGTACAACATCGCTTCACTGACTGTTGCGTCTACAAAGCAATTACAGCGCTTTATTTTCTATTTCAATTTATGTCAGACTTGTTCCAAATTGTATTTACTAATCTACTTCCTCAAACTTATACACACAGACATCTCATTATAACAATGCGGAAAAAGGGTTTTGAGATTTTTGCAAATTAATTAAAAATAGAAAAACAAGAAATCACATATGTAAGTATTCACAGCCTTTGTTTAGTACTTTGTTGATACACATGTAACAATTACAGACTCAAGTCTTTTTGAATATGATACAACCTGCTTAGCTCAACTATCTTTAGTTCAGTTTCACCCATTTTTCTTTGCAGTTCTTTTCGAGCTCCAATAGGTCGGATGGGAGATGTCTGTGCAGCTGTTTTCTGATCTCTCCAGAAATGTTCAATGAAATTCTAGTCTGGACTCTCTGCTCCAGACTAGAAAAACCACTCCTTTGAGATCTTGGTCATATGTTTTGGGTCATTGTCCTGCTGAAAAATGAACTATTGCCCCAATGTAAGGTGAAAATGCTCTGGAGCATGTTCACATCCAGAATGTTTCTGTAAATTGCTGCATTCTTCTTTCCTTCTTCCTGACTAATTTGCCGATTCCTGCTGCAAAAAAAAAAAAAAAAATCCCATAGCATGATGATGCCACAGCCATGCTTCGCTGTAGGAATGGTATTGGCCTGGTGATGATTAATGCGTGGTTTCCTCCAAACTTGATGCCTGGCAAATACACCACAGAGTTCAATCTTTGTCTCAGGTGCCTGTTGGCAAACACCAGGTAACCTGAAATGGGTGCCTAAAAGGCTACCATATGCCTTTTATTAAGAAGTGGCTTTTATCTGGCAACGCTAATATACCGATTGGTGGAATACTTATGTTAATGTGATTTCTTGAGTCCCTATTTTTAATAAATTTCCAAAAATCCAGCCCAAAAAATATCCACATTGTCGTAATGGGGTATCTGTATCTAAAATTTTGAGGAAAGAGATTAATTTAATACTAGTTCGTACAAGGCTGTAACTGAACAAAATGTGGAAATAGCAAAAGGGCTGCGAATATTTTCCAGATGCGCTATTATTATTGCTATTCATTTTATACACAATGAGTGACATGTGGTGCAGTTGTCAGCTTTGGGGCCTAGCAGCAAGAAGGTTTTGGATTTAATTGCCAGACTGGGGTCGTTCAGCAAGAAGATCACATATTCTCTTGTGAATGATTTCTCTCCAGGTACTCTGGCTTCCTGCCAGAGTTCCTTACTCTAAATTGCTCTTGGGGTTGAGTGTAACACATGGTTATTTGTCTTTTTGTTGTCCTGTGATGGATGGATGTCTGTATGTATGGATGGATGGTCAGTCGTCCATAACATTGTGAACTAAACAAAGAATTCACAAAGTTATTATTGTTAAGGAGCCAAATCTGCTTATTAGAAATATCGAAAGTTTTGCCAGTGACTGCCTTATTTGCTGTGGATGATATATTCTATCTTTTCTTTTTTACAAACAGTTGTGAAAACCAACTATCTTAGTGCTTATAATGCTTCACAGTATCACAGCAGAACACAGAGACACACAATTTAGCCACAATCCCTTACAGAACTACCTTGTGCAACTTTTTGCTTAAATCTTAACAAAAGTTGTTAAGACAATATTACTGCCACATCCTCAAAATGTGGCAGCAATATTGGAGTTGAACAAAGACTTTAAAGGATTGTTTCCACCTTTCCATCTGCATTTGGCCCCAATTAATCTGTATTTATACTAAAACAAACGCACAATCTACCAGGGAAATTGTTAACTTTTTCATACAACTCATTTAAAAAAACAAAACAAAAAAACCCCCCTGATCTATCCCTTTAAGAGCTGACTCTAGCACTGAAATGGGGGGAGGAGGACAGAAGGCGGTGGGTGTCAGTTGGGGGAGGTTTGTGTGCCTTTGTCTATTTCTTGCCCCCCAGCGGTAAAATGCAATGACCGCCCATGTTCACTTGACCTGTCAAATTCACTGTGGGGCTCGGATACAAATGCCGTCCAGTACGCATGCGCTGTGCGAAGTATTCCGCGCCTTCTGCAGGAGCGGAATGAGCTCCAGGGCTCGGTGATCTTCCTCCTGGCACAGCATCACGTTTGTTCAGTACCGAGCCCAGCTACCACAGTCGCGGTTCTTCCGCAGAGAAACTAGGCTTCGCATGGCTAGATGTCTGCCGAGCCCAGTGCTCCTCTCCCTCGCTGCCTTTGTGGTTGTTTTTCGACAGAAAACTCTCCTTTCCCAATAGCTGGTGAGTATGTTTGGGTGCGAACGTGCGGTTGCTCTGGTCCTGGAGCTCCGTAGCTCTCCACCGCTGGTTGTTTCCTCCCTCTCAGGCCTCCTCCAGAACGTGGTCAGCCTCGTCCTCCCCGTGGTTAGCCTTCACTCTAGCAGCCCCTCCGAGATGTTGGAGGACAACCTAGCGTGAAGGCTAGATGCTAACCTAAACAATTGCCGCAGAGAAAACGGAGCACATTTTTTTTTTTTTTTTGCAGCTCTTCAACTTAAACAGGACAAGTCAGCATTTTATTTAAAAAAAACAAACAAAACATTTAGCGATGGATTGAAACGTACCTGTGGAAACCTGTTACCTCGGTCCTCCGGGGGTATTACCCTAATTAGCCAGCTAACCTTGCTGCTCGGCACTGTTTATTTTTATAAGCAGCGTCGACGCGTTGTGTTTCTGCTCACCATGACTCTCTGACCTGCTTACTTGTGAATTAGCATAGACTTCTGAAACAGAAATGTGAAAATATCGATATTTTTTTTAGCTGATTTTAAACTAATTTAACTAATGAATGCTTACGCTTTAAGCTTGATTCTGAACGTTTTGCTCAGAGGTGCGGTATTATACTATTACTTCCAATAATTGCACTAGTTTTTCACCCTTTGCCACAACGAATCAACAAATCTTAGTGTATTTGATTTGGATTTATGTGATAGACCAACACCATATAGTACATCATTGTAAAGTGGAAGATGAATAATGCATGGTTTCTCAAAAGAAATCTGAAAATTGTGGTTCGCATTCAGCTCCCTGCACTTTGATACCTCAACCTAAACTGTCATGCTGGGGAGGGATAGCTGTAATGGCATAAGCAGCCAATAGGCCATGTATGATTGAAAACATGATGCATGGTGGACTGCATGCATCATCACTTGAAGCTATGGTGAGGTTTGACCTTTCAGCAGAACAGTGACCCTAAAAGAAAAGGCAAAATTTTCAGTCTGCAGATGTGCAAATCTAGCGTCGACCCTTAAAGACTTGCAGCGTTGCAGTCTTGCTATTTTACACATTGGGAACTCAGAATAATTACATGTGCACAGTTTGACTTGTACATATTGAATAACTTTACAACAGTGTGTCATTCTTCCCCAGTTTCACATAATGCACGTTTTGTTGATCTATCACATAAATATGTTGCAGTTTATGGGTTTTGAATACTTCTGTTTGGAACTTGTTCATCTAAGCTGAAATACGCTGGAAAGAAATAATTGAAACTGAAATTATTTGGATTTGGTGTTTAAGGGGTTGAAATGAAGATGAAGACTTTATTCAATGTTTCTCTCTGACATAGGAGAATAATGAATTGGAGGAAGAATGAAAAAGTTCATAAGCATTACATCTTAACAGCAAAAGTGAAAAACAACAGAAAAAGACATGACTTGCTCACCTTGAGGAAGAGTAAATGTAGCCGCCATGTTTTGTAGTTGAAACTGAGGTAGATGTGTAGAAGCTGGATCATTTCTCTTTTTTTTATTTGGGTCTGTGATGCACAGATCAACTGCAGATCCCAGTGGATTGACAGTTTCTGTCCATATCTAAAGATTTCAGACACCCTTCACAAACCTCCTGGCAAAAATAAAATCACAACTGTTAGTAGTCAGATTTACTTTGCTGCCAAAATATTAGAATATGTCCATTCTGTACTTCATCTTTGATGTACAGAAATTGTACTATGAAGCAAGAAATGTCATCAGTTCTTCCTTGGACCTTCTCCAGCTTTTATGACAACATGAATTGTTTAAGGCAGTGTTCTCATATTGCAAATTTTATCTGTGTCTGTGCTTCAGCACACCTGGCTCCAATATAATCTCAGTAGCAGAGCTCTGTAGAATGAATCAGTTTTACCATCTAATTAAAGTGTGTAGGACAAGGGACCCATCTAAGCGTTGCAGGACTCTGGCCCTCGACGAATGCAGTTTGAGACCACAGGAATACATCCTCAGTACATTCAAAGCTTACTGAATGCAAAATGAATAAGCTGTTTGTTAATTCATTTACTAATCAAAGAAAATGTGAATTTTCAGTCTTGATGCAAACAAAGTATATATTTTTTGTATTTGCGGTGTTTATTACTAATGAGGAAAAATTTGCTTCTTTTAACTGACAGATTCATTAGTGTACACCCAGGGATCTGGCTTTATGAACAAAAAAACATAAAGGCTACAGACACTTACTTTGATGTATAATTTCTTAATTTTTTTGTTGGATATAAACTTCTGCAAGTTTTCTCCCAAGGTTGAACAATCAACCAACCAAGCATCCTATTGATTACGTCTGATATGTGGGCTTACAGAGAATTTTTAAAATCTGTGTCACATTCTCTTTAAGCATGCTTATATATAAACTCCATAGTTTTACAAAACTTCCCTCTTTTCTTTAAAGGAAATCCTGATTTCTACTGCATGCTAGCTCTTATGTACTCTAACCCGCCATCTTTCCAGCTTTGATTACAGCTCTCATGGAATCGCATATGATTTTCAACATGTTTGTATGTGGGGAAACTAGGATTTCTCTCCAGACCTGATTATTCAAACACTATCAGATGTTATGTAGGGCTGCATATTAGAAAGTCTTGCCATGGCAACAATATTGCGATGAAGATATCTGTCATGGTATGTGGCAGTTGTCTTCCTTCTTCTCTCTCTGATCCGTGCTCCCATAACTCTGTGGCCTTTAGCATTCAGGACAAGGTCATTTGTGTCCAGTTTAAGCATCTGCTGTCGTGAGAATCTGTCCAACTAGATAAATATTACATTAGCATAAACAATCCAAGAATATAACAGTTGGAATATATTTGCCAAAAATTATAGTGCTCCAAATAGTGATATAATGTGCTGTAATAATGTCATGTGTTAAAGCAGCTCAATGATTGAAAATAATTGTAGTACACAAAAATATTAATATATCAGATTTTTTTTAAAAATTACATTAAAAAATAGATTGCTCCTTAGTTTTCTTTTGTTTATGTAATACTATGTCACTTTAAATAAAACTTGATTTAAAAATATTTTTCTTTCAGGAATATGAACTATAACAAAGATAAAATAATAGAGCAGATTACTTCCACGCTAAGACATTTTGACTTAATAAATAGGTTAGGAAAATATCTTGCACATAAAGGTGGTCTAACTTTGTACAGAATGATGGCAAATCATATAGTTTCATTTAAATGTTGCAAATATTTCAGCAGCTTTGTTATGTCTCGTGAAGCTTTCTCCACATTCTAGTTGGTCTCAATTCAGCCAAGTGATATTTTCTCCCAGATGGTAGATTAACCCACGACTTGGTGGCACTCTGACTAGTCGGTAATGATTCAGTAGGCTCCCTTTTAGTATTCCTCCTTCAAAATGGTCACCAGCGAAGGGACCGAGATCCTGATGGCTCTCTAGCCGTCCTCACCGATTGCTGCAGTCTTCCTGTCAGCCAGACTGCAGTTTCTGTTGCCAAGATGTGAAGCAGCTTGTAGGGGAGGCTCTGAAGACTGCTGTGGTGAGGATGGAGGAGGGGAATTTTCCCCTGCCTTAGCCTCCTGAGGAGTTGTTTTCGCTGCAGACCTTTCTTCATCAGTCATGTGGACTACTAGATATTTAGCACTGCTGTACCACTGATCATCTTCATAGGGGAGCTGCTGATGCTCATTGGAGATATTTAGCCTTTTTTCTAAAGCTGCCAATAAAGGACGTGATGCTTGGTCTCCACACCACCTCCAAAAGTACTTTTCTTGTCGTTTCATTCTCATCCCAGCGCGGTTGTATCATTGATGCATGTAATACACTGGTTTGGGCTGAATTTGGTGACATAGTCATGCGCCATATCTTCTTGTAGTATTGCCTGACATTGTCCTAAATGAAAGGCCTCATAGCTATACTGATGTAAACATGATCTTCAATATACATTCCTGGCATCCTGTTGCATGATTCTGGATGGGATGTATTAGAAAGCAAGTGAATATTTCGGTGTCATTGTGAAGCAGACAAAAAGCACAGACTACAGGATTAGTGACTGGGTCCAAACATCTCCAATACTGCAGCTGCTATGAGGTGCTTTTTGGCAGGACAATGGACCCTACCACTAAACAAAAAATGGTTTTATGAGCTTGAGTTTAAGGTGTGGACTGCTAGGACATTGGAGACCCTACCTTGCTAGTTGCAAGACTCAAATAATCTACTGTCAATGTTTTAGTGCCAAAGAACAAATGTTATACCTGATTTCTGTAATTCAAGCTGTGATTTTACTGTGATGAAAGGTTTTTGTGTATATTTTACCTAAATTACCCAATCCCTATCTGCACTGTTAAAATTTTGCAACTAATCTATGGTTACATACCTAAATGTAAATTCCAAAAAATCTGTCTTCAAGTTACAGAAAGCTCTGACAACTTGACAGCTTTTGTGACCTTTTCTTTGGGTGGGGGGCTGTCAGAAACAAAACCTTGAGTATTATGATTGAATCAGTCCATGTTAAGGCATTACAATACTACAAGATATTAAAATGACAATATCAGGTGTATTATTAGTGTGAATGCTATAGGCATTCACACTATTGAATTCCACTTTTCTGGTTGCTCCGTAAATTTTGCCACGCTTCTTCCCCTGCATACTTTGTGCTACTTTCACCATTCAACTTTTATACTATTCAGCTTGCTCTTCTAATGCCGGCTATATCTCTTGGTATTCATAACCTTCATACTTTTTATAATATTCAGCTTTTTATGAATTTTTCACCCTGTGGGGGAAACCGGTCCATCTTGGGGACAGAATTGTGAATTACAATATAAAATGTCTGCTGTGTTTCACAGTTGATGCTTTAGGTCCTTTCTCTTAATGGCAATGAATCATCCAGTGTCAGAGCTGTCATGGAGGACACAAGGCAGTGGCCATTTTGAAGTCGGGCAGTTTAGCATCTTTCATGCTGTTTAACACCTGGGAATAATTTGAGCTTTTGACATTGCTTTTTTTGTACTGCATGTTCAAAAACTTGCATGTGGCATGTTTTTTGTAGTCACCGTGCTAAACGATGCGTCCAAACAAAATGTTGATATCTTAGGAACCATGAGATATTCACCGGGTGTGAATATTGGATACACTGATATTGTTACGACAATTTATTCATAATATACTGTGCAGCCCTAGATCTGTGGCCGCTCTTAATGACAGATTCACTGTTGGAGGTCTTTTACAATCCAGCAGAACTAAAACCATGACATTTAATATAATCTTTTTTTAATATTATTAAAGTTACACAATAACTAATCAAGTTTAGTGAAACTTGAATACAAAGAAAGTTTTCTGAAAAAGCATGGACATAATAATATATTGTTCAACAGCAAACCACAGCTAAGCAGGACATGAGGCTCAGCTTTACAATATATATTTTTTTTCATCATCTGTGACAAAATAAACTCAAAACCAACCTGTTTGTTCTTGTAGACATCTGGTTAGAATCTACTGCTGCAGAGTATAATTTCTGTAAAAAAAAAAAAAAAAAAAGAACCTGATGACTCTGCTGATGGCAATCTGGCACAGCTGTCTCTTTAGGTCGAAATCCATCTTCTGCCTCAGGTGCTCTGTGAGGTCAGGTGTTGAAGAAAACGCAGCCAATGCACCCTGAAGGCCTGCCAAAGCAGAGGGATCATAGTAGCTTTTACTTGTTCATATATTTAATGTAGTAAAGATTAAATACTTACTGGTTTCCCTGATTGTAATGACAGTATTGTTTATTTTACCGTTTTTGAAAATGAAATCAAAATGAAATCCCTTACACTGTTTTTTTTTCCCCTTGTAAGATGTGCAATGTTCAGCTCCTTCTTTGTTACATGCATAGAATATTTTTTAACTTGTAATTTATGGTTCACAGAATAACCCTTTTTATCGACAGAAAATGAATTAAACAATCAATTTAGGGTTGGCAGTGAAAATATTTTCACTCTAAAACACATGTTTTATGTTAGTGACATTAATTTGTGTGTGTTTGTGTCTGATTTCTAGGAATCCTAAGAGCTTGACCAGAAGATCACGCTTTGCATTGTGACGTTTCACCGCCACAATGCTGGGGTTGCAGGGAAATTCTTCAACGCCCAAAGTCTATCGCTGCGTGGCGTGTTCAGACACCTTCAATGGATTAGCCTCCCTACTGGTACATCAGGCTACTCATGCGAGTACCGAGCCCAAGAGCTCGACCCCCCCTCCATCACGGCCTAACAACAGTCTGGTGGAAAGCCAGGTTACGAATGATGTCCCAGCTACTGAAAAGCCTGCTTCATTGGCTCATCTGTCTGACAGTCCTGCAAATTCTTTCTACATTTGTGATTGTGGGGACGAATTTCTAGACTTCCATCTCATGCTGGAGCATAAACGTTCACATGTCCATCAGCGACAGCAGCCTGTGGAGGATAATGTTTCCCTGCCTGGTGGAACAGAGAATAATCATGTCTTTTCAGCCCAACAAACAACATTCGCCCCCATTCTAGAGGCAGGTTTAGACCTCAGCTCCCCCTCCACTTCCAAGTCCTCAGGCTCTGAGGTACCCACATCAAATGCACTTTCAAGAGATGTGGCCTTGGAAGACAGTGTTGCCATGGTAACCCCTCCTCATGGCCAGCACACACCCCCTCAAGATGTCAGTGTGAAACCAATTGAGGGCACATCTACCACAGGAGAGCCTTTGCCAAAGAGCAAAGAAGACATGGATTCGGAGGAGAACACCAATTCTGTCTCACTCTCTGATCAGCTGGAAAATGTGCAAAAAAACAACATCCTCATGAAGCTGTTGGCTTCTGCATATCAGAACCGCTTGCCGTCTTCTGATTCTGAGAATGAAAGCAAACACAATGTCATCCCAAAGCAAGAAGATATTCCTATCGATATAAGCCCAGTAGCTAAAGACGAAGCGTCTCAGAACAACGATCTCTCCATTGTCCAGATGAGGCGTCTGCTTGTTAAACCTGGAATAAAGACAAAGGCCCCACCCATCAGCAGAGTTCTTGCTTCAAGTAGGAAGAGGGTCGTCTCTCTTACTAAGACTATGTCTCCTGTTGTGGTTCTGGAGACCCGTCAAAAGCTCATGGATCCAACTTTAAAAGGGCTTTATGGAAGATATCAATGTGGCCGCTGTCGTAAGGTCTTTCCAAACTTGGACAGATTGACAGAGCATCATTTTTTGCACAAAAAAGAAAGGATTAAATGTTGCCGCCGTTGCAAACAGCTCATTATTGGACGGCTGCCTTTTTCCGACAATCACGTCTGCATTCAGATGAGAAACAACTGGCCAGCAAAGAATCTTCAAAACAAATCGCCGTTTGGCCCCAAAATTGTGCCATTTCATAGTCTGAGCAATGCCAAAAAGGTTTACTTCTGTCCATTGTGCAAAAACAGCTATGCTCGAAGGTGGAACCTTAAAACACACAGGTGTCACGGTGCTAGGTCGGGCGTCCAGGGTCAGGTCAGTCCTTCGTTTCAGAGAATGTCAACGCTGAGGTCAAACCTTGGTGCCCAGACGGTAAGAGTCGAGGATGCAAATGAAGGATTTAAGACGGTCTCTGTGGGAACTGAAGTTGGTGCTCACATCAAAGTTGAGGGGACTTCTCAAGATTCAGGACTGTCTGCAATTTCACAGTTGGCTTGGATGCCTCCTGCAAGAACTTTCCCCCCATTTTCCTTAAAAGCCTCCATGATCGATTCGCTTCAGGACCCTTCACTGGCTTCCCTCGAGGAAGAAGATGAGAACTGGAAAATGGAGGAGAGTAACAGGGAAAACGGCAACGAGGGGCAGTGGACAATCCCCTTAGATGATGAGATTCAGGTGCTCAGCTCCACCAACAAACTTGGCAACAACAGACACCTAACTCAGTCTGGATCTGTTGAACACACAGAGATACTCCCCCATGCTCTGCCCTACTTTGTCAGAGAAGGAGTAAGGCGTTACCCTTGTAGCAGGTGTCACAAAACCTACAGTAAAGCGTCGACTTTGAGACGCCACCTGCTACTGTGTGGAATCAGGCCACCTGGGTTTGGGACTGTAGCTCAGAGTCAGCCTCACCGTGCCACACCTCTAAACACCACTAACATGAAACCAATGTTTTCCTGCTTTGTCTGTGGGAGGGCCTTCAACCGCAAAGACAATATGATGACCCACAGGAAGAGATGTCAGCTGAAGCGAACAATGTCTGGTTTGGATGGAGGGATCATGCTGCAGGGCTTGCAAGGCGACACGCCAGCTGAGGGTCAGATCCAGGAGGAGAACAGTGCTGGAAACTGGGGCATCATGTCTCTGCCATCTGTGCTCCCAAGGAGGGTGACATGCGAGTGTGGGGTGGGATTTACATCCCCTAGGCTTCTCCTGGAGCATCTACAGAAGCATGCACAAGAGTCTTACACATGCCCAACCTGCGGAGAGACCGTTAATTCCTGGGCTGACTATGAAGTTCACCTGCAAATCCATATGCATCCTCAGCACAAGCTGGCAAAAGGACACCGATCACAGCCTCTTTTACTAAGACTGCAGCAGCCACAGCCCACCCAGTCAGTGCTTCCACCACCGCAGAAACCGCCACGCTCAGAGCCATCCCAACACCTACACCTGCTCTCCGTAAAAAAGGGGCAGCGGATTGTATGCACCCGGTGCGGGAATAGTTTTGCCACCCGTTGTTCCCTTCGTAGGCATATATCCTGGAATCGCTGCAAAGGCTTGCGGGCCGTGAATCCACCCACAAATCCACCCAAAACCTTCCACTGTTCTCACTGCAACTCTGACTTCCCCAACAGCATCAGCCTCGTGTTCCACCAGAGGAACGGAGCATGCAAACCTGCCATCAAGCCCGTCCGCTGCCCTGTTTGTCTTCGCTGGTTTGGCACCATGGACAGTCTGCAGAAACACCTGCTCACTCACAAGCAGTCCGACTCGTTCCGCTGCGACGTGTGTCAGGGAACGTACCGGAGCCTCAAATCGCTCAAGAATCACCGTAGGAGGATTCATCGCATTTTGATCGGACAGCCAAAGTCATCAGCAGTCGATGCGCTGACTGCTGAATGCCATCTAGATTTAACTGACTGAAGGTCTCTAATGAAAATTGTGTGTATAAAACCAGAGTCCATTTTTATTATTTTTTATTCCTTTCATAATTTCAGATAATTTTCACTTTGCAGAGTATAAGAGCCTGGGGGGCAAATTCATAAGCTGTTTAGAAAAACTTTTAGAAGTTCTTTTAGCTTGCCGCTGCTTATAAATTAGCTCTGTCACAGTGTACATTTTAGGTTTGAATTTAATCCCTGCCATTCATTAGCCTTTTGAGTCTGTAAATTATTCCATAACTACTTAATAATCAAAATTCGTTCATGTTTGGTGATGTAGCTTCTTGTTGTTCTTGATGTTAATAAACATACAAGGGTGTGCAATGTCATGAGTGTATTTTTAGTTCTGATACATTGATCTAAGGTAATAAAAAAATGTATACATTTTTTTTTTATGTTAAAAATGTAAGTTAAGTCCATGAAGTTTGACTTGACTTAATATACAGTTCTTAGCACACTACAGCAATTAATAGAAGCTTAACACTTAAATTCAGTATAACCCACATAGGGTAACAGGTCTTAAGTGTAAATTTGCATTTCAAGTCAAATTTTAATTTTTTATTTTTTCTTCCCCTCAAGGTTTGTATCCTTAAAATGTGTGGAGCGGTAATAAAGATGCATCAGAAAAGATGAATGTACTCCACTGTCTTCATTACAAAGTGTCAGGTCTTTAAATTAGAATTTTGTAAATGGAATAATTCATGTTTTGAGTAGTTAAAAATGTGGTTTAGGGATTTAATATGAAACACTAAACATATTGCAGTTGCTGCATCTAATTTTTACTTGGTGTAAAAAGAAAAAAGCTTAATCTCTGTTGCAGAATTAGAAGCCAAATGTGTTAATTTACCAAAAACATGCTTTTATAATCTGGTGAAAATCCCCTGAATGTTGCCTGTACTAAAAATGTATATTTGGGTGACACAAAAAAAATGTCTGGTATTTGTTGCAATGTAATTCACATACATTCAAATTATATTTTTACACAGTTTTATGTGATAGGAAGACACCTGACTGAGCTCTGGAAATAAGTAAAAATTTGTTTTTCTATTTGTTTAGGTTGTGTTACCTTAAGATTAAATGGAACACACATTGGGACATTATTTAGAAAGCATTCATAGGTTTTGTATGAAAACCAGTGACTTATTGTCTGCTTTAGCATACAGGAATAAATAAATGTTTACTGAAAAATACCATCCTATGCAGATGTATTGGTCAAGTGAATGTGTCAAACAACCAAAATAAAACTTATTTCAGCTTCCATTTTTTTTTCCATCCCCTTTTGTATCTTCAGCAAAAGACAGTAATATTTATTGGCACAATAGGCTAAAAAAGTCCTAAGATTTTACACTACAGCTCACATTGTGCAAAGGTTGGTTCAAAAAGAACTAAAATAAAAAGTAGAAAAAAATAACATATTGCACAATTCTGCAAAAGTATTCATATCTCTTAAATTGTTAAAATAAAATTGTTACATTAGTGGTAATCTGAAATATATTAGAGGTTTTATGTGACAGACCAACACATGATTTCACAATTAAGAAGTGAAAGAGAAAAGTACATGATTGTCAATCTTCTAGAAACAAAATTTTAAGTTTTAAATTCATATTTACCAACATATTTATATTTTAAGTGGTTAAAAGGAAATGTAGATCTAGTACACATATATCATCAATAACCATATTTACACCTTCATCTGTTATGGATATGAAAGGTTTTCAATGATTGGAAGGAACAATTTTTTAAGATTTTACAATAGGCTTATATTTATACCTCATTTTATTTAGTTAGTGGATGACTGTCTCTAACTTTTCTGGATGTCACGTCAAAAATAATAAAAATTCCCTCGAAGATTTTTTGTTACCAAAGTATGCTTTACAGAATTTAGACACGTTTTCTCAGTCACAAGTCACCCTTGAAAAAAGGAGGGAGTTCTTCAGCAGATAGGGGGCGGTAAAGCCAAGAAAACCCGGATGTGAATGTAGAAGAAAATACGTCCCCCCCCCCTCTTGTTATTCGGATTGATTTGGAGGGTTAACTATCTGCTACTTGTTCGTGTGTTACACCGGCAAGTGGACCAAGTTCTTACTGTCTCCGGAAGCAACAGAGGACAAGCTTTTTTACTGTTTCAACCCAAAGATATGACACATTTTTGATTTACGTTAACTTGAAGGTAAGGCGGTGGTAGCATCCGTGGTCTGTTTGATGCTAATGTTAGCATTGCAGGCTAATAGCAAGACAAGCCCGCGTTTAACAAAGTAAGGCGGTGAGTCGATTAAACGTGTTTAATGTTGCAGGATTTTCTTTTTTCGCGTTATTACAGCGAATTATGTTCAAATACTCTGCTAGGTTTCCAGTGGTTCCATCTTTTATAGTTGCAGTCTGTTTAGTACACTGTAATTATTTGGACGAATAGTTCATTCGATGTTCGTGAGTTGTATAATCTTTTTGGATGATATGCAACATCATATTTAGAAAAGTACCCAAAGCCATTTTCAGAAATTATTAATCGTTTATTATCTTGAATATTCATTTTTGCATTTTTGTAAATAGCGGAAAATGATCATGAAACTGTTATTAAAAATGAAGGCTTCCCAGCTTTACCCAGCACAGAATTTAGTATCTTGAAGTTTTATTTTTCAACTATGAATTAAGTGACAGACCTGGAACAAAAGAAAGGAATCCGCTGGAGTTACTGTTAATGCGTATGTAGAAAAAACATAGGAAGGGAGAAGGCAATGGTGTTATATGGAACATTAAGATCAAGGACGTGTATTTTTCTATTCTCCAATTAACTCAAAGTCGAAGATGTCTTCAAATACGTTTAGAAGCAATGGTCTAGAATTTGTGTTATAAAACAGGAAATAAGTAGGTATGGTGGGTTTTTGTCAATTTTCCAAAACAGTTGTATTAGGTCTGCACGATATTAAGAAAATATGCAGCACTATGATAACGATGCAATACGACTGAAACAAGCAAAAAAACAGGGGCAAGATTGCTTCTGCTTATGATTTATGGTGAGCAAGGATCCCAGATATTTGAGTCCAACTAGCTACTGAAAAATATACAACTATTTACATTCTAATAACAATGTTTCATTTAAAATAGTGCTTTTAGTTTATATCTATTGTCTTGGTATTAAAACAATTTACTTGTGATTTCTTTATTACTCTGCCACCTTACTAACTCTAACATTTTTATGCTGCGGTAAACAACAAACCCCACTTCTCGCCCAATTACTGCTGGAGTTGGGAACCAGCCCCACCTGCGAGGATAAACAACGGGTAGATGGTTTGACAAGTGTCACCAAATGCATTGCAGGCATAGATGGACTATTCTTAAATAGTTGGCAAACATTTAGTGCAGTCCGGACATTTCTTCTCATTTAGCATGTTTTTTTATTGTAACAATAAATATGCAATATCTTGTGCAGCCCTATTTTGTGTGTGAAAACAAACGATTTTAATAAAAGAAGAATTAAATGATCTAAGGTCACATGTGTGGGTTTCAAAACATGGCTACTATGTTTAAAACGCTACAATTTTGGTTTCATTTATGTTCCTGAAATTTCTTTAAAACCTGAAATATTATACAGAGCTGGTGAAATAAACAGAAATTATTTAAATTTTTTGACTGAATATGAACATTACCTAGGCTAACGAAGCATGTGTTCTCTCTCTGAGTTATTCTTTCGCTTGAAGTTAAATGAACTTTAACAACCCAACTCTATGGTGGAGTAAAGAAAATCTTACCAGGTAAAACAGTTTTATCAGACCAACATTTTAACAATTGGAAGTTTGACACCCTTTCTTTTGTAGATATCTGGGGGGAACAAAATTAGATAGTCAATGATTTTCTTTGTATGTTTGTTATCATTGTCAAAACTACCATTTAATTTTTTTTTTTTTTAGTGGACAGGATGAAGCCAGGAGCATAATCGACAATCCAGCTTATGGAGCAGAAGCACCGGCAGTAGACCCGTTGATCTAAATACGTTTATTGTTTTTTATTGACTACAATCGACCTGCATGTAGTTACAGCAACAGGTTGTAGTAAATAAGCTAGCTATAAATGACAGAGGGTGTCATGAGCTAATGTATGTGTTTAAAGAAATGTGAAAAATTTCAAGAGGAGGAGCTGAAGATTTAGCAGAAAAAAGACAAAAAAATCATACATTTTATTTTCCTTCACCAGAGGCCTTTTTTTTTTTTAAGACAAATTGAGTTTGGGCTTATCTTCCCTTCTGGCTTTTGATAGCTCCAGTTGACTGTAGACAAAACATATAGTTTTATGGTCTAAATTGAAAACAAAAATGTACAACATCATATTTCTTTTATTAAAAACAAAACAACAATTGCTTTACTTTTCATGCATGACTTTAAGCAAAAATGTAGAAAATATGTGTAGCCGCCTCCGTTCAGCAGCTGAACAGCAGCATTTCATTTCTTTGCTATTTTCAATAGCTGCAGTTAGTTGATATGCAGTTACTGTATATCAAAATACAGTAACTTAGCCATATTGTCCTGGACTAAACCTAAAGAAATTTTCCAAGTGGGCTCAAATGGAGCCAATTTAGTAATGGTAGTTGGTACCTCTTATATTTGTTTTTGTCAAGCTCTTTTCAAAATTTGACAGAAGTGAATCGTGAAGACAACGATTGCCTGTCTCGCATTGGAAAAAAAAAACATTCTGATCTTTAAGACTGAAGTGAAAATATTCTGAACTGAATAAACAAAATTGGGTCTTTTTGGAAGTTGTGCGTCTTGTTACAGTCAACATAAACCTACCCCAGGATTACACATAAAGAACACATTGACCGTCACATATGGTGGTGGCAGCTTTATGATCTGGGGTTGATCTGCTGCTTTTGGACTTGGATACTTTGCTGTAAATTATTTTTGTCATAGAAAATCTTGAGGTGGAATATTTTTCAAACACAACCAGCATGCTAACTATGAGTGATATGAAATACATAAAATAAAGGTTTGACATTAAAGTCCGGACTAAACTCTGAATAAAAGGCTTTTTGTATTTTACTTGTCTCTTAAAATAATTTCATTAACTAAACAATGTGTAAAAAATAAGCCAAAAGGTTAGAGGGCAGGATCAGATAAGTTTATATTTTTGTCTACTTCATTTTCAAACAAATGGTTATCTAAATATGTCTTGTATTTGCATTGTGAATGGGAATATGTGTGAAATAAATGAACTATGTTAAATGTGTAACAACTGAGCAAAAAAGTAAAAGAAAAAAATTGTACAGGGGAAATGCTTTTTCGTAGTTGTGTAACTTAAAAAGCAAAAGATACAGACTAAAGCTGTATTGTTATTTTTGACGTGCATTAATTATCTGTTTGACTTTACAGGAAAGGTGTTCTTGCAGACTCCACATCAGCTGTGATTGCACACGTATGCCCAGCCTGATCATGGAGCGCAAGAGAAAAATCCTGCAGAGCATCCTCGAGGATGGGAACACCATAGACCTGACAAACTCGGGCCACTTCTGCTTCAGCTGCGAGCAGATCTTTGCCAATCAGAAATGCCTTGAGGAGCACGTGTGTCCCCTGGCGAGTTTCATCTGCTCCTGTGGAACGGAGTTTACCGAGTACAAAGACATGCTGGAGCACAGCACTACACACGAACCTGGGCACCAAGTGCTCGATCATAAAACTATCCGAAAGCGAAGGATCGAGAAGTACAGGGAAGAGGAGGAGAAGCTGAAAAGGTTGCAAGATGGTGAGGTTGTCTGGAAGGCACCTAATGAGGGCAGTGTACCCTCAGTTTCCAAACTTCAAGTACCCAATACTTCAGGTCTCGCTTCTTGTGTTCCTACACAAGCAGCGCAGATTCCACAAGTGCCTGAGTTGCTTTCAAACCCTCTCCCCCAAGTTGCAGCCGTGCAGAACATCTTCGCAGATGTTGGTGCACCAACCGTGGACCTTTGGATGCTTTATCAGCCCGTTGTACTGTTGCAAACAATGACAAATTTCAGAAAGACACAGCCATACACTTGTGGTAAATGTGAGCAGGGGTTCATGTCCAAGGTAGCCCTAATCTCCCACCACAGCTCGCATGTGGCAGATAAAGTCTCCGGCTGCATAGGATGCGGCTTGCTGCTGTCGAGCAAAAAGCTAGTGCCTCGATTTCACATTTGCAACTCCAACTATCAGAGCAAGTATCGACTCATTACCGCGAAACCGTTGAGTTACAAGCCCCGAAGTGGAGCCAGTCCTAAAAAGAATCAGCCTTCCCGTCCGCCTCAGGTTGCTTTCACTCAGCAGCTGGAAAACCAAAATCCAAGTGCAGCTGAAAAGAGGAGTCGGCCACTTCTGGCCGCGGACGCAAAGAGGAATCAGAACATCAGAACATACAACAATAACACCAACCGAGTACCGAACATCACTGCTCCTTTGCAGTTGAAGAGTCAGAATGCCACTGCGTCCAAGCCTTACTCTGGCGTGTCCATCACAGCGAAGACTCCAAACACCGGCACGTTCAGTCCAAGCGCTCAGCGGGATCGCGTCAGTCCTGCTGCGGTGCAGAAGACGTCTGAGGACCCCTCATCGCAGAGCAACTTCACCTGTCGGGTCTGTCATCTTCCGTTTGAAAGCGCCCAGCGGCTTCAGAGGCACAAGTGTGTCAAGGCCCAGGAGTTCATGGCGAAGCACATGATTGGTGGCAAACGAGATTACAAAATTGTAAAGGTAACACCAAGCGCCCCGCAAATGAACGGTGAGAGGAAGCTGGGATTTTCCCCCGCTGCCAGCACAAAGAAGCCCCAACATACGCCGGTCAGCCTGGAGAAGGGGAAGGTGTCGACCCCCGTCAACGGAGGCGCGGGAGGGGAGTCTGATGATGACTGTTTCATTGTTGAGAGTGGACCTGAAAAACCCGCTGAGGTGATTTATCAAGTAACCTCATCAGTCCCCATAAAGAGTTGACTAGTAGTGTAGTGCGGCACATTATGTTTGCATGTCACTGTTTTTTATGTTGACTACCAAGAATCAATGTATTTCATCACACAGGGACTACATGCTTCTGAGCTTTCCTCAAACTGCTTTAGGAGTAGGGAATAGTGGCTCAAATGCTTCTTTCATAAGCCAGCTATCTTTTTCTAATAAAGTAAATGTTCATGTAGATTGTTCAGGAGTTTGAAGTTGCTGCCGCTCTCAATGGGAATTTGTGTAAATTAAGTTCAGCTTCATGATATATGTGCATGGTTCATCCATTGTAGATGGGGAAACCAGGTACTGTGTAAAAGTTTTTTTTTAATCAGGTTTTTAGTCAGGTGAGTTTGTTGAAGCTGTGGGACTGAAATTCTTATTCCTTGTGTGTTCCTACCAGCTTTGTTGGAGTTTATGAATACAGTATATGATGTAATAAAATATATTTTCAAACTTGTTTTCTTTTTTTCCTTCTTGGAAATATGCAACTTGTATTAGCAAGACTTTCTAATAAAATATAATACAGACGAGCCCAAAATTATTCATACCGCTGGCAGATTTAAGCACAAAGAATTTAAATTTTGTCAACATGTCTCCTCTGACTTGAAGTACTTTTACCAGTTTGGAGTGGGCCAGCCATCGCCCAATTTGAGTTTGATTTGTGGGGAATACTTTAGGTTAGGGTGATGGCCAGGAGGCCCTCCAACCCCAAAGACTTGAGGCTCATCACCAAAGATAACCTCTGGGAACATGCAAAACTCTCGTCAGCAATTATAAGGATTTGATTGACAATGAGTGGTTTATTATAAAGGGTAGAGATAATCATTGCCATGCCATTTATTATTAAAATGTAAATAAAAACATTTTTTTACGGTTTCATCTTTTGAATGTTTAATTTGCTGTCACAAACATACTTACATGATCATTATGTTCTTGCAGACATATGAATAATTTTGGGCTTAACTGGACAAATTTAGTTAATCTAAATTTGTCCAGATACCAGAAGAATAGTGAGATGGATATTTTCCAAAATTCCGACTTTGAAGTAAATATATGAAGCAGTGTTATACCTTCAGAAACAGACGGGTAATAAAACGCAAATTGCGTAACGTTTTGCTGTCAAATGTTCAGAAATATATTTCTACAAATCTAACCTGTTCATGTTTAAAAACTGTTTGTTTATAATAACACAATTATTTAAGTGCTTAAACCTTTCAGTGAGATTTGTAATTGCTGCTGCTCTCTTGTCCATTCACATCTCGGAATAACCCCAACCAACTACACAGGTTCTCCAGTAGAGGGAGTAGCTTTAAATAAAAAAACAATTATGATTTAGCAAAGTAGATCGTCATCAATGCGTTTATGAGGCATTCACAGACTGCTTGTGAAAGCATCATTACACAACAAGTGCCAGTGTAAATACCAAATAAATTACATTCGGAGAATGAATGACTTAATTTCCTCTGTTTAATATTGTAATAAGGGAAAAGTTAGGCTGTTTTGAAATACAATTAGAAATCTGGTGAACAGGATGACGGGAGAACAAAAAAGTGTCATTTATGTTTAAAGAACAAAACAGCATTTTGTCACTACTTTAGTTATCTTTGTATGATTATATGTTATGATATATTTGACGAAAACAAAAAAAGAAAAAAAACTGGAGAATGGAAAATACTTTTTCACAGCAGTTATGCACAATTCTTGTTTTACTTTATTGTTTTTATTCCACATTGTAAGAAATTAATGTTTCCAATGTAGAATTGAAAGGCAAAACTCAATGCCATTCATGCGTTTGATGAGCGTAGGCAAACGTGACATCAAAACTTTAAATACCATAAATCTCAGTCTAAACTCTATGTCAGGCGTTCCGTTTATTCAGACCCAGTGTTACATTGAAGACATTTGCACACGACACATTTTAATTTGTATCCAAAATGTTAGGGAATATATTCAAAGTAAAACATATTAGAGTATGCTGTTATTATTATTCCCAAAACATACATTCCAGTCAGCGTCTCTTTAAATATAGCTGTCAAGTTATTACTCTGTTTTGTCAAGAGCCCGTTGTAGTATTCCTCATTACTGTGGAAACATCTTGGTACTTTGTGCAGTTTTTGCTACTCCTCTAGGAGAATAATCCTATTTCCGACGGAACGGGAAGCAGACGCTCTGTTAACCCAAACAGCGCTATTAGCATTAGTCTGGCTGCTTTGTGCATGGATAGCGAGTGTCGTATTGCAGAAAACTGGCCCGAAAAGAAGGTAAAGCCTGGTTCCCGTATCCAACCCCGTGTCTGGGTCACTGTTACACCGCAGAAAGTTTCCAAACAGCCTCAGAGAGATCCAGGTTTGAGTTAGCTAGTGCTAGCTAGCGGAGCAGCGGTTCGTGCACGCGACGCAGAAACCAATCCCGACTTGGTTTTAACCCACGCAGGCAATGCAGTATAAGGCAGGCACTTTGTGTTTATTACCATCCATCACGCTCCACGAACCGCAGCTGTAAAACGATTCACTCACTCCTTATTGTTTATAAACAAAGTTTTGCCAGTAGACGCTGGGGTTAACGGCTTGGTGCGGTTGGCCTGCAACGTTTTAGAAAACCGAGCTAGCTAACTGGCCTACAGAACCATAAACGCCTCACATTCATGCTACTATTAGTTTCTAATGTTAACTGGTATCTGGATGCAGGGGTGAAACATTACTAAAAGGCTTGGGAAACAAGTTCGTGCCATTTTGTCTGATCGGTATAAGGGGTTAAATATGAGGCACAGACACAAGTCATTGTTAGTCAGAAAGTCTCCGTCAGATGTTCAATGGAGAAGAGCGGGCTGATGTTAGCAGCAGCTCCTACACCCTGACATGCAGTTTCCCCTATGTTTTTGTATTTATTGGTCATGTGCAGTGCTTTGAACACGTTACTGTGTTTTTGTTACAGCACATCTCTCCACGTGTAAATGAGCTATTTAGGGACGCGTTATCAATAATCTCCAACTATAGAAAAAAGATATTCTGTAAAAAGTCGTGTTTTTTTTATGTGTTTCATTTAGAGGCGCACTGACGAGAAATGATTACTGATCTGCCAATACCGATTTTATTCAAGTCGAAAGAGCAAAAGTAGCTGTTTTAATTAACTTTATGAGTAACAGTGACTTGCTCATAATAAAATAAAATCATACAGTTTCTGTAAAATGACCCACATTCACTCTCTCAAAGCATTACTAAAAGCCTACTAATAAAGTCAAATGAAATATTTTAAAATGTGCAAACTAATCCAAATGTACACTTTTTGCATTCTGGCAAAACTGAACACCATTCTGTAGGGAGAACCCACTCAGTGACACACTTGTTTTTTCACACGATTGACCCAAAAGAAGATGGGTCCAAAGCAGCATTCATGTAACCAAACCATGCCTCAGCACACTGGTTTGATGCATTTGCTTAATGAACTACCGCACATGTCACAGCTTCAGCTCACTAGTTTTCCCTCAGTAGCGACTCGTGCGCCAGAAAGAGTTGTTATTTTCAAAGTTACCTCTGATGTATCATGTGTCCACTTATTGGGAAAAGAAGTACATTTTATTTTCCAGTTTGTTGCAGTCTAAATCAAAATTGTTGTCAGACAATTTCTCAGAACACCTGATGCTTTCCGTGTTTTTAATGTTGCAGCTAGTGGATATTGCATACAGCAGACAAGTTACATTGAACATAATAAGGTTATGTTGCTCATTTTTAAGTAAAAACTGTAACCTCTATAGATGTATAGAATAGTATATTTTATATTTTCCCCCACTGATATGCAATGAAGATTTCTTTGTCTGCTTCAGATTTATACCACCATTAACGATGATGCCCATGCTTGTTTATCATCTTCATACAAGCACAATGCAAACAACTACTTGTAAGCTGTTGACACAAACCACCACTGTGGCATGTTTTCCATGCTTTTCTGCTGTAAATGCTACATATTTATGTCAGACATTATGATTATATTGCTCTTGCATTTCACATCACTGGTTGTTTGTCATTTTCTTCCCTGCAGACTTTTTGCCATGGGGACTAAGATGTCGTTCGGCAAAGGAAGCGGTGATCAAAATGCAGAATCTGATTTAACTTCTGCAAGCTCCCCCTGCAGTTTAGTTTACGCTCCATCAGACTGCAAGCAGGTAGCCACTGAAGAAAAAAAAAGTGCATGGAAAGCAAGAGTTATAAGAAAGTGCTGATGTTGAAAACTCGCCAGTTTTAGCAGTGCATGTATACAGTTTTAATTTTAAAGTACGCCATATTATCTCACAGTCCCAAGTATGGGACCCTGCAAAAGTATTCATGTCCTTTGAACATTTAAATATTTTATCCTCAAACACTAACATTTTATAGGGTTTTTATGTGTAATACCAGCTAACAGTAGTGTGTAATTGTGAAATTGAAGCAAATGGATGCCTGGTTTTTATTTTTTTAGAAATAGAAACACAAAAGGTGTAGCATCCATGGCATTCATATTCACCCCAAATCAGTATTTTATAGAATCACCGTTCCCTGGAATTGCATTATAAAGTATTTTGAAATTACCAAGATCAGCTTTCAATATTTCACACAGATTTTCAATTAGATTTATTTCTGAACTTTGATTGGGCCATTTTAACACATAAATATGCTTTTATGTAAACCATTCAGTTGTAGCTCTGGCTTGATATTTAAGTCCATGCAGTGCTGGAATGTGAATATCTGCTCCAGTCTCAACAGTTTTGTTGCGTCTAACAGGTTTTCTTTCTTTGTAGCCCTATCCATATTTCTGTCAGCTTTTAAAAAAACTTACCTGCCTCTGCTGGGAAAAAAAAAAGGATCCCCACAGCATGGTGCTGCCACCATGTAGTGTTGCTTATTATATAAAGGCCCCATCCATTTGGGAATGTTTTTGTCCTTTTCAAAAAACAGCCTCGTACTCATGGAGCCATTTGCAGAAATGGTTTCATCCAAAAAGCTTGTTTTTATTCCACAGACCTGTAAGTGGAGTATGGAACATTTGCATAAAGCCGCCACATGAGGTTGGCTGTAAACACAGTTTCCCTTTAGATATGGAGCACAAATGCTAAAAAATATTCTCATTTTAGGAAAAAAATGTCCCAGTGTGAATATAGGGAATATGAATAAAATACATTGTAGTTTCTGGTTGTAATGTGTGGCAGATTGTGAAAATGTTTGGGTGTGATCAAGTCTTTTACATGGCTTTGCATTATTAGCTAACCTGTTTATCTGCATGCTGTAGTCGCATGAGAAAGATTAAAGTGCGTCATAAATTTGTTTAATTTTTTGGAGAGTTTTCCAACAAACACTTGTACATTAAAGCCTCTTTTTCCTCATTATTCAACAGACCCCTGTGGGTGAGAGCTGCGGAGAGGACATAAGTGCAACAGATCTGAATCAGTCTTCTCCAAGAGCGTCAGAACACATGGAGTCTGACGTCCATACGAGCTCTACAACTGGAGATCTAAAATGTCAGCCAAGCGAGGACGCGTTATCACAAATGGGGATGGACAGTGGACCTCAGCTGACCTCTGTGAACTCTCCAACATATAAGAAAAGGGCCAAACGAAGACATGGTAGGCATGTTAAAGGCAAACAGACGTTGACTGAAGAGAAAAAGGATTCAGAGACTGCTAGTTGTGATACAGATCAGCATAAGGACGTCAGCACCACGATAGCTTTGTCAGCAGCTTCAGTCAACCACATCACTGGTGATTCAGACCATCATATAATCAGTGGATCATCTCAAGATGAGAAATCAGGTTCTGACGCCGTCCTGAGTGACAAAGTAGATGGTGAGGTCACATTGCAGGTAAGAAGAAGAAGAGGACGGCCAAAAAAATCAGAATCTACAACTTCACAGCAAACTGCTCTAAAGATGCCCACACCCCGTCAATCTAATAACCTCGGATGGACCCTGAGGAGTAGAGGAGAGCAACACCTTTCAATGGAGAATGGAAACTTTGATAGTAATACGGGCATAAGGATAACAGAAGGGACTTCTACAGACGACATTAACCCAATATACAATCATGGCATTAGGAGGAGAAGAAGGACTAAGCCTCTGGTTAATGAGAATGTTCCAGCCAAAGTGGCAAAGTTGGATGATTCCACAGAGACTTCACTAGTGTTGAGCAATGAGGCAGGGGAAGCAGAGATGGATAAACAGGTGGAAAGCAGTGCTGATAAACAGGAGACTGATAGGAACAATAATGCTGATGAGCCTTTGGTACAAGAGTTGCAATCCTTTCCAGAGCCTGAAAAGAGTCCTGGAGAGGATCTGAACAGATTAAATTTAGTAGATCCCTCTCAAACGGAAATCTCTGATGTAAAGAAGTCCTTGAGGACAAATGGCAGAGAGGAGTCTCAGTTACAAATTCCTAATTCATCTGATCATCCAGTTAATGCAGATGTGCAGAGGGCAGAAATGGCTGACATGGCTTTAGAATCATCCTCTGAAAAAACACTACAACCTATAACTGTGAAATCTGAGAATATTGAGATAGAAGTTAATGCTTTACCTCCTGTGTCAGATAATCATGCTTCTCAAAACAGTGCAGACACTTCAGTTACATTACCAAACAGGGCTCATACAGTCTACAGGTGTAAGAAAGGTGGCAAAAGAAAGAGAAGAGTTTTTAAAGTTTCCACAAGCAACAACCATGTAGAAAAACAGGAGGCTACCCCTGAAGTTGAACAGAAACCTGACTGTGGCAATGTGAAGACAGAAGCCAACTCAGATGTCAATGATAACATCATTTATGTAAAAAAAGGGGGCAAAAACATGCTAAAATGCGGCTACTGTGGCCGTCTATTTAAATTTCTGTCTCAGTTGATCGTCCATCAGCGCATTCATACAGGAGAGAGGCCCTTCAAATGCGCAGAATGTGGGAAAGGTTTTACCAAAAACTCCAACTTGAATCTCCATCTCAAGATGCACCTAAAGAACAATATGTATCAAAAATGCCAGCTGTGCAAAATCAGAGTCTCCATCTCGCAGTTCGCCGCTCATATGGAGACACACACTCAGGGGGTGAACGAGCCGGCCCTTATGTATTCCAACAGGAGAATAGAAAATCTAAGCCAACCCAGAAGCAACAAGAGTGCCCAGGAAATTCAGAAGGAATCTGCCGAGAAAAAAAGCAGCAAAACATGTCAGTACTGCGGCAAAACGTTCCCATTCCAGTCCGCCCTCAAGAGACACGTCCGCATCCACACAGGAGAGAAGCCCTACAAGTGTGACATATGTGGCAGAGCTTTCGGACAGTCTTATTTCCTCCGCGTCCATGAGCTGACGCACTGGACTGTGAAGCGATACAACTGCACCCGCTGCGAGAAGTCCTTCTCCCACTACAGCAATGCCAAAAACCATCCTTGCAAACCGGTAAGCGGCGGCATCGACTCCCAAGCCAACAGACGCATAAAGCCGCTGCTGACGTACACGTGCTACATCTGCAAGAACGTTTTTGAACACCTGCAGAACTTCAACAATCACATGAAGGAGCACACGGGCACCAAGCTGTTCCGCTGCTTGTATTGCGACAAGCTGTTCAGCGTGATGTCTGATTTCGAAGCCCACCGGAGTCGGTGCGCAGCGGAAAGGAATGTGTTCAGCTCAATAAAAGAGGAGGAAATGATGTCAATGATTCGTTACAGAGTGCCTTCGCGTAGCACTTCGAAATGCAACAGTCCACCTCGTGTCGCGCTTTCGGATTTTAAACCCCAGAAAAAACAGCAAAGCATTGTTCGCAAAAGACGCCCCGCTCACTTAAGCAAGCCGCTTCAGTTCCCAGTCAGCCCCCCTCTTCCTGTCTCATATGTTGTCTCAAAGCTAAACAAGTTGGATAACAGATCCGATCCCAGGAAATACTTGTGTCCGAGCTGTGGGCGTCAGTTCCGGCACATGGGCAGGCTGCGGGCCCACATGCTCACCCATTCTCCCAACCAGACATTCCCCTGTACCCAGTGCGGAAAGACGCTGGGAAGCTGGAAGAAACTATGGATTCACCAGAGGGTCCATCGGCAGCCAACCGGCCGTTTCACGTGTCCCCGGTGCGGGCAGGGTTTCCGATTTGCCAGTTCTTACAAAGAGCACATGAATCAGCACCCCGACTTCCACTGGATCAAAGAGAGGCCAAAGAAAGTTTCACTGCCTTATCAGTGCGAGCAGTGCACATGTAGCTTTGGGACTCTTGATCTGCTGTTCACTCATCAGCTCTGCCATTCGTCAGTGCTAGACCTTCGCAAGGAGCCCAATTTAGTGTTGCTCACTGATGCTCACAGTTCTCAGTCGAGAGCCAAAATTGCCCCACCTAGCGAATTTGCACCATCAGCTGGCAGAACTAGCTCTGTTTTATACTCCTCACAAAAACACCCAGATCTAAATCTTCAAATGCAACCTTTAGACGTAGATTATTCTGCTCATTGTCCCAACAGGACACATTTAATCGGCACAAACAAAGTTAAAGAAAATGGCCCTGGAAAACCTTCTACACCCCTAAAACATGTGAACTCAACCTGGACTCAAAATACCAGCAAATCAAACAAAGACTCCTCAGACAGTTTAGAGTGTGCTGTGTGTGGAGTTGTATTTCCTGCAGTCTCAGACCTATTTCACCATTATATGGACCACGCAAGAGGCCTGGTTTAAAATAATACATTTTAAACACATGTCAGTGTCCTACACATCACTGTAGAGTGAGGTCAGACCAGTGCCACTGAAAGGTTCGGGTTAAGAGTTTACATTGAAGGAATCATAGGATAATCTATAGACACCAGCTTAAATTTAGAAAGATGATTATGTATGATTCTTCCCCTTTAACATGAGATCTGGAAAAAAGATGAAAACGGTATAAAGCTGCTTATGCTATCAGCCATGGGCCAGTTAATGCCATCAAGGTATACTGAGGCTCTAAAAAAAGCTACATCTTCATAACGTATAAAATTTTATGTCACAAAAAAGAAATGGGGCACAATTTCTTTTTTGAATGGCCTATTAGCCGTTTAAAATTCTCTTTCTTTTCTCGTACTGATAAGTACCTATTTGGTTGTTTGGGAATATTCTCTTACACTATTTTGTTTGTTTTCTTAATACATAAATATTTTTACACAAGGTTGTCGTATAGATTCTCGTATTCATGGAGACAAGCCCATGCCTAATCGTTAAAGTTTATTCTGTATATGCGCCTTACCTTAGTTTGTCAACGTAGTTTCTGTCAGTTTGAACAAACTACCTGAAAACCTTTAGCTGTGGAGCTATAAAACTTTAAAATTGCTCAAGTATGCCTAAAACTGTAGCTGTGTGTCAAAAAAGCATGTTGGATTATTAGTGTTCTGGGTAGATGAGTTACTAACCAGACTCAGAGATTGAATTTGTGTCTGAAGAATGTCTTTGGCTACACATAAATTACTCTAAATAGAAAAAGCATAATAGTCCCCCAAGAATCTTCCTCTTGATCATCAGGAATTTAACAATGGCTTGAGAAACTTTGGTTTTATGTGCCTGTTCCAAAATAACATGAGCTAGTTCTGTAAGCATACTACTTTGAATTGATGGATGAATATCTTTCCTGACAGTCAATTGCAGAGGGTGCAATTGATCGTGAAATGTCACGGAACTGAACATCCACCTGGTGTTTTCTGAACTTGGTTTATTTCTATGGAAACAATCAGAAATGAAAAGTGATTTGGTCGCAGGCACCCATTTCTAAGATTTTAAGACTGATTACCGGCTTTGTACATGTTCATTATGATGGATTTCAATTTGATAATATCCTGATCAGTACACTGGCCAAACATGACAAACATGCCCCTCCTGTTGTATCTGAACTTTCGCAGAACAATAATGTTTTGCTCCTTGTCTTGTTGCCTTGAGTATTTTGGAACCATGAAATACAATTTTTTTTAAGAAACACATTTTGTTTTGTTGTATATAAATTTATGCTATAGTTTGTCTTAAAAATAAAGTTTCTTTTTCCACATAAAACTGTCTTTTTTAAGCTTTCGAAACTTTGTTAGGATGTGGTTGATTCATCCTTTTATTTTCTTGAAGATGAGAGGAATCTTGACTCCAACACTAATACAGTTATTGGAATCTCTGCAAGAGACATGTAAAATGTTCGAAAAAACAGAGATGCTTGAACATTGCAGGATTTAATATTTGTCTCTTCATCAGACAAACAGATACAAATCATAAGTCCTGGAGTGTGCAGATCTCTTTGTTCATTCAATACAAATTACTGATTGAGTTTGCTTTTATTATAACTTGCATACAGCTGGTAAAATAAGTATTGCATACATTGAGGCATTTACAAATTCACACCAGTCGTCAGTAACAACCTAAGAGATATACTATGAATTTAAGGGTATTAGAAATTTGAAGTATTGAAACTGCTAACATTTCTAAAATGTTTTCTGGAAAAGCCTTTTTAATAACTACTAACATCAAGACATCTTCTGTACGGGGAAGCTAGTCATATTGTTCTTTGGAGTGACTTTGACACATTCGTTCTCACAAACTGAAACTCCACAGGGTCTTTTCTATGCTCGCTAAATTTATTTCCACTGATTTTTGATTATATACCAGTAAGGTGATTGAGTGAGTTTAGCAGATTTATTTTCTTTCTTTCAAACCAGTTAAACTATTTTGGTTTTCTTTGATTGGGTCTTGCTTGGAAATGTTTTCATATTCAGATTGTTATTAAGTACCTGGTACATATCTCCTTTCATCCTTCCCTTAATTAATGTAGTTGCCAACTTTTATCTTATGTTTTGAAACATTGTTCTTTGTATTACAACTGCAACCATTTGAAATGTAGTAAATCAATTTTAAATCTGTGTACATAACTAGATTTGACTTTCTCTGTATACAATATATTCACATTTGCTTTAATGCTGTGTCTTCTAAAGTTGCTCTATATCACTTTTAAATTCTGTCAAGCTAGTCAGGGTTGAATTGTCAGCACAATTAACCATAGAAGAATGAGCAAAGTAAAAGCCAACAGAAAATCTTGGTATGTAATTTTTATTATCTATTGGTCACTTTGGCATGGGTTGCTGATGTTTGCACAACCTGCATCTGTTTAACAGATGGTTTCATGCTGCACATTTCCAAACGTGTTCGCTTAGTTGGAGGACATGGTGTTGCGGATCCAAATGTTGTAGTTACAGACCTTGGTGTAGACTCCAGGCCTGTTATTTTGGGCACAGCCATATCCCCAGGACACAACACCCTGCAGCTGACCGTTGCAGACCAGGGGGCCACCAGAGTCACCCTGAAACGGTGTGAAAACAGGCAAAAGTATGCATATTGGTCATATGAACACCAAAATGTCGCCAAAGTCTTAAAGACATAAACTAGTTCTGTGGATACAATACACAAATTTGATCATATACCTTTGGGCTGGTATCACGTTATGAGAGACTTGGTGTTTAAATTAACCTGCTGTTTGGTGTGGACATCCACTGCTTGCCACAAAAAAGCACTGTGCTTCAGATCGGGGAGGGGATTCCTCAGTACCATACCCCACCAGCTAATAAAATGGTTGAACGCACTCTATACTCACTGACAATTCTTATCAACACGTCAGAACACCCAGATGGCATCCTTTCTAGGACACCATCCAAAAACAACAAAATGTCTGACTAATCTAAGCTGACATTTGATGAAAAAATACAGACAACAGGCAAAGCTTTCCTTCTTGTAGCTTAAAGCACATTGAGGTTCAGTGGCTGTGCCTTTAACAAATGGCATGATAATCTTTGTCATCTACCAATGGAAAGAATCAGCAGGCAGTTTTCATCAATTGTAGATGAATATTTTATGTTTTTATAAAGTTATTTTATTTTATATTTTAAATTTAGAGAAGTTCTTATAACTGGTAAGCTTTCTCAGCGGTGGATGTTGTGAAGCAAGCAAAGGTAGACATGTGAATTGAAGCCATTTATTGTTTGTCATATTGAAGTTTTGTTCAGATCCATCGCGGACTATTTCTTTAACTCAGTTTGAGAACATGATGTTGCAAGTCCAGGTGTTGTAGTTGCACACTTTGCCATGAACGTCGGACCTTTTTCTCATGCCACAGCTGTAATACCAGGTCACTCTGCCCTGTAGCTTGTGTGCCCTGGGGCCACCGGAGACAATGATACACAGAGGAGAGAAGATGAGGTAGGGGTCCTTACCTCCCTCTAGGAATTTGTCGCAGATTATGTTGGAGTTGTAGTGTGTTAAGCAGATTCAATTTATAGTGAAGTGTGCATTTTATTATCTTTGGCCAGATGAGATGGTAATTTTGGCATGAGTCTGCAATCTGTTTTTGTTAATCATAGCTTTCTATTTTCTATTTTATTTTGTGCTGATTTAGAAAAGGAAATTGTTTATCCAGGGAAATAAAACAAACAAGAACATTATTTTCACCATTTATTTGTCATAATGTCAGATTCTTCAGCTTCATGACAGATCTCAATGACTTTACTTTCCATCTAGTTGGAGGACATGGTGCTGCTGATCCAGGCGTTGTAGTTGCAGACCTTGGTGTAGACTCCAGGCCTGTCCCTCTGGGCGCAGCCATAACCCCAGGACACAATGCCCTGAAGCTGACCATTGCACACCACGGGGCCACCAGAGTCACCCTGAAACACGGAAAAGGTAAGAGAAGGTATGAGTTAAAATCTTCTGAAGAAGTACCTGTTTTACCAAATGCTGTTTTTTGTTCATGTTTTACCTGGCAGGAGTCCTTGCCTCCCTCCAGGAATCCGGCGCAAAACATGTTGGTGGTGATCTCTCCGGGGTAGGAGTTCCTGCAGCTGGTGTCGCTCAGGATGGGGGCATCCAGGCACCTCAGAGTATCAGGGTAGTTGCCTAAAACATCATAAATAAATATGAATATCCATACAAAACGACAATACATTGTATATAAATGATGTGGCACTGACTTCCAGAGCTCAGGGTGTTTCCCCATCCAGAAATCAGACAGGAAGTGCCGGCGCTGGCGCAGCTGGAGGGCAGGGACACGGTGCTCACGTAGCTGTTCAGGGCAGCAGGGGTGCCCAGCTTGATCAGCATGATGTCATTGTCCAGGGTGTAGCTGTTGTAGCTGGGGTGACGGATGACCTTTGAGGAGTCGATGAACTGCTCTGTTCCCTCGCTGACAGCGATGTTGTGCTCTCCAAGACGCACATTGATGCGACTGCAGAGAGAAGGAAAGTTGCACATGTATCCTGAAACTTTGTGAAATGTTGTAAGAGTGTCTTTTAAGCTAAATCCACAGATGATTGACTTACGTCTGGTAGCAGTGAGCGGCGGACACCGCCCAGGAGCTGGAGATCAAGGAGCCTCCACAGAAGTGGTAGCCAACGTTCAGAGACACGATGTAGGGCACAGAGTTCTTCCTGCACTCGTAGCCTCCAACAATCTTGTCGTCCTCGAGGGGAGCAGCATCTGTAAACCAAAGTGTAAGACTTTTAAAACCTTGCTTAATATAATACCAGAATAAATTAATCCTTGGGAGAAACTTACAAGCTGCAGCAACAAGAGCCAAGAGAATGAAGTACTTCATGGTTGCACCTAATGAATCCACACACCTCTGGAGCAGATGCAGTGGGTTTATATAGAGGGGAATTCTCTTACTTCACCGTTTTTTATCAGTCCCTGCTCCCAAGGTTTTTCCATCTAACTTGCTCATTGATTAAATATTATCTCACCTGGGAAAAAACCTCCTGGTCAAAGATAAAAAAAACAAACACAGAATCTCACATATCACCTGTTTATCAGCTGACTTTTCTAACAGTCTTTAATATGTCTGTGCACTTAAAATCAAATATGTTAAGTCTTACGGTGGCTCCTGGTTGTGTATATATTCCAGTCATAATTTCCAGATTTTATCACGTAAAAAATGAGTCCGTGATTAATCACTTCAAATGTTTTTACATTATGAAATGACATTTTGCACCACTCAAATAAAAAATCAAACAAGTCTACTAAAGAAAAATATAAATAAATAAATCTGCAACAACCTGCTTTTTCATAAACATGTATACCCTTCAAAAATGTTTGTTTAAGAACTTTTTGATTTTATTTCAGCTTTCAGTCTTCTTTGACTATCACCATGAAATGCAATGTTTTGCATTTCATGTTTTGGCAATGTTTTCACTGCTCTGGTTTGTATATATTTTTTTCTCATCTTCTCTTCATCCGACCCCCAAAGAATTTTGCCAAATTTACGTATGAATTCTCCTCATGCCATTCCAAAACCTTTCAGCTTTTCTCAGTTAAAGCAATTCTTTTGTTACTTTACATGTGGACAGTGTGGACAATAAAATCTAGTGTTTTTCTTTAAGTAACTTAAAGTGGTTGGTTTTGTTCATTAAATACAACATTTTTGTGTTTGTTGGTCTTTTAAAAAAATTGTAAGAATCCAAAGTGTTTAAACCTACAGGCTTGTGTACTTTGAGAGATTGCCTTTGGACAAATACCTTATCTTTCTGTGTTTAACACAGCTGGTCAGAGCAAGAACTTACTTTCTTTTTTCTAAGAAATCAACTAACAAGACGTGTGAAAATTGTGCTGTTTCATCCGAATAGTTATTTAGAGAATTCTGACATATTTCTTGGCACCTCAACTGGCTTTTCACCTTTTAATATAAACTAAAGTTAATAGTTTTAACATGCAGATGCAGTATAGAAAAGTCACAAAATCTTTCTTTACATAGGAAATCTGCATTTTCAGGCTGGTCAAGAGCAGAAGAGAGAAAAACTCTTATTTGTTCATTTATTTATTTCTGTTTAAACATAATATTTCTAGACTGAAATACTTATTCTAGTAAGTGGTTCTGAAAATGTAGTTGTTTTCTTCTGATTTTTTTTGTGTATAAATAGAAGCATACATATAAATATGACACTATGTATAATATTAAGTCTTTATATCTCTTACTTTTTCACATTTTCCCATTTTGCAGTCTTAAGCCTCTTTATTTCAGTTGTATTGTATGTGTCAGCCTAACTCAAAGTGGTGCATATTTGTGTTGCATATCTGAAAAGTGTGGTGAGATTCAATATTCAGTCATCATATTTTGTTGAAATGATGACATCTTTATCGGATGTCTGCAAGCTGTGCACATCTTTGCCTGCATTTTCAATTGTATTTAAGTCTGGTCATTCTAAAACATGAATATGTGTGGAGCTTTATTCCTTTATAGTAAGTCTGGCTACATGCTAAGTGTTATCTTTCTGTTTCTCCCAACACTGCCTTGTATTTAGCTCCATCCATCTTCCCATCAAACTAGACCAGCTTCAAAGTCTTAAAGCTGTTTTGTAATCTAACTCTGGTTAAAAACTATTGCTCTTTAACAAATATTTGAGATCTTCGGAGAACAGCTGTATTCATTGAATTTAAATTACACCAAGAAGAACTAATTATGTGACTTTTGAAGATAACTGGATGTACTGGACTTACATAAATAAATATAAACGCATGCCACACCTTGCAGATTTTTGTATAGGAAAAAAAATATTATTCCAGTTAATATGTTCTATTTTGTGATGGTCTGTCAAATAAAAGCACAGAGAATACATTGCAGTTTGTGGTCCTGACATAATGAAATGTGAAAATGCAGAAGAGGTGTTGATATTTTCTCCCAAAGCACTGCAAATGTTCCAAAAAGACATAATTGTCAAGCTTAGGCATGTCGGATACAAAAAACCTTGAAGCCTCTAGCCGACTGTTCCTGAACGCCGCCCACCAATGACGTAAACATTAAGCGACTGTCTCCGGGTCTGTGTATCGGCTGCTAACAGGAGCTTTTTCATTGTTGTTGTTTGGTTTCACCTCTCATGTGGACTCGTCTTCAGGTAGGGCTCACCGTATTATCTCCCCACTAACCGCTTCAGCCCGGCTTGACGCTGACAGCTCACAGGAAGCTGCTGCTTTGACCCGCAGCTCAGGCTAACGCCTAGCTCCATTTCAACACCAGCTCTTAATGTATGCGGAATGCGCAACCATTGCGGATGTTGTGCAGAAAAAAATGCGCAGCGATGCGACACAGAGCAGGAGAAATGGCGTTTTAAAATGGCAAGCAGGGGTATCATGACTGTTCAGCCCAACTGTTAGCAGTGTTTTGTTTTGTTTTTCAGATCTAGAGGAGAGTCTCCACCTGGAGGATGCTGCTGTGTGTCAGACAGATGGAGGGGCTCATGTAGCCCTCAACCTGCACCTTATACACCCTCAATGTGGGAGTAATAACACAACAGTGCAGCCGAGAATGGCTGAAATGCACTGAAGGTGCCACAAATAGACAGTAAAGTGTCTATAAATGTACAATCAGAGAACATGATTGTTTTAATTTCCATTCTTCAAGAATGACTTAGACTTTTTTAAGGGATACTGTTTAAAACAGTATTTAAAAATAGTAAAATTTTATATTTCCGAAAAGGGAAAAAAAAAATCAAATCAAATCACTTCAGAGTGTCTGTGCAACCGTCACCATGTTAAAATGCAAGCTTTATATGAAACTTTGAGCTGCAGTTAATGGGGAGGGGGCTGCCAGTACCAGAATTGGCCCGCCAGTCAGTTCTGCTCTAAACCAGGTCTGATCCATGACTGAGTACTACGAGGAGGGGGGGCTGCTGTACGAGCAATCACCTCCCATGCACATCAAAGTGGAGTCCCCGGAGGGAGCCTTTGGAGGGGCAGCCTCAGAGAACGGCTTCCCCAGGGAGGATGAAGACTCGGAGAACAGCTGTGACCAGACCAGCGCCTTACCTGGAGGACTTCCCTTCAACGTGGTAGTGGTGCATCCCAACATTATGGCACCTGGCATGTCATCAGATGACCTTTTGACCATTGAGCAAAGTAAGTTTGTAATAGTGAGGGCTGTTTGTTTGTTTGTTTCTATGTAAGTGAACTATCAACTCTGAACAGCTTCCCTGTTCCTACTGAAGAAAAGCCTTTCCCACAGTGAACCATGAAGTTGAGCAAAATTAGAAATTTGTAGATTTGCAGTTTAACCAGAGTATCTTGTTTTGGAAGCATAGTGCAGTGCGTGGAATAGGACAAATTAATGGCAAATTTCATATAAATAAGAGCTGGCCTTGTAGTATTTTTTGTTACCTTTTATTAATTCTCTACGCTATGACAGGCATATGTCTGTATTTTAATATATGTTTGAAGAAGTAAGGTTTTGTCACTCTAGATACATTCTATATAGTGAAAATATGTGGTAAATAGCTCTTTTATTAATAAATGTTACAAAAATAGTGCACCTACACTGACCTGCAAATCATTTAAGCTGGACTAATATCTGGCAGCAGCAAATTGCATTGAGGTTTTATCACTAATCGTCCCCAAATGGTAACTAAAAACAATCAAAAGACTGACTCCTATATTTTCCTTGAACATTTTTTTATGAATAAGAATTCAGTTTATTTAAACAGGTGAAAGCACTTTGAGATTTCTTTAAATGTACATTGTGTTTATTTAATATTATTAATTTATAGTAAAAAGTTTACAGAGTAGTAGACGATTCAAATCAAAACTTTGTAGGAATCACAACAATACTTATTAAATACATATTAAAATTTACTTGCCAATGACTAGTTAAGTGAAAGAAACAGACAAAGATGAACTACTGAACCTAAGCACTGCTAATAAAGTCAAAATTATCTTCCTAGTGGACCAATGTTCAAAATCATATTGTTTATGTTGATTAGAGGTATAAATTGAGGTTAAAAATTTTTTAAACAAAAATATATAATAATGAATGTCACATTAGATGTTTGTGTATGCAATTTGATCACTTAAGTAAAATGTGCCATCTTATTATCCATGATTATTAAAATCCAATTAAACATGTTTTGTTGGACAAAAATCTGAGTAAACTTTTTTTTAGGTAATTTTTTAGTTTTTCTGATTTGATGTCTGACAATTTAAAAAAAACCAAAAACATTTTTTTTTTATTCAGTGTAAGTAAAAATATGACTTTTCTCCACAGACAGAGCCATGTCGGCGGCGCTGGCCGCTGGCGGAGCCGGTAAAAGGAAGAGTCGTTTCAGCGGGGCGGAGCTGGAGGTGCTGGTGTCAGAAGTCACCCGGTGTGAGGGCGAACTCTTTGGTCCCGCCGGGAGACTCCGGCGGAGAGAGAGAGAGCGCATATGGGCGGGGATCCTGGAGAGGGTCAACGCCGTGTCCCGAGTGCCGCGCACGCTTCGAGAAGTCAAGAAGCGCTGGGACGACCTGAAGCGGCGCAACGGAGGCAGGCTGGCGGACGCTCGCCACCGCAGCTGCTACCTGCCGTCCAGCAGGGGGGCGTCGATGCTCGGGCGCTCCTCTCAGCCAAGTCCGAGGCTCCAGCAGCAGAGGCAGAAGCAAATCAGCAGACCAAAGCCTATTTTCCCCTGCTTCCCGGACTCTGACCCAGGTAACAGCAGATCTTTTTTATTTATTTATTTATTTTTTTGTGCAGCTGGATTTGCAGTAACTTCTGGTTTCAACATGCAGGTGTAGGAGTGGACGGATCAGACAGGGATGCTTTGGAGAAAGAGGAGGACATTTCTGAGCGTGAGAGAGACATGGGGGAGCCTGAGTGTGAGGCAGTGGAAAACAGCATAGATGACAAACTGGGATTGGGTCTTGGTTTGGGAATCGGACCCCCTCCTACGTCAGAACGATGGCTGCCTCCTTCTCCTCTCTACAGCGCTCCTTTCTTGAACGGCAGCCCCCAGCCCAGCAGCCCCCAGCCGTCACTCGGGACGCAGCAGGGTCCTCTTGAAGCCCCGCCCCGCAGCTCTTGGCTCGAAGATGAGCTCCGAGGCTTAGGGGAGGCTGCGATTCAGCTGGGGAATCGGGTGGAGAAGAGCCTGCGGGAGTTCGGGGAAAGCTTCAGACAGGACATGAGGACCCTCGTCGCTTCACAAGAGGCACTAGCAGTCAGTCTGCAGCAAAACAATGTCCTCTTGCAAAGGCTTCTGGGAGTTCTGGAAGCCCAGCAGCAACCGCAGCCCCAACAACATCGCGGACAACAAGCGCACCCATCACAAACGCCTCAGCAGCAGCAGCAGCACTTACAGCCACAGCAGCTACAGCACATAGAGCAACAGCATCTTCAGCAGACGCAGCAGCATCAAATGCACCTACAACAGCAGCCGCAGGTAAACCAGCACTCTAATAATCTGCCAGCGGTAGCATCAGCACCATCGTCCCCAGAAATACACGGCACTTTTCCCCCTAACTCCATCGCAGACACGAGCGGAAACCTGCACCGGCCGCGACGAGGGAGAGCTCTCGACCACAGGCGCAGGAGACGGCGCTGAGAATGTATTTTTAAAAAACAAAAAACTGTCGATGTTTGAAAATGTGATGCTCTTTTTACTTGCAGTATTTCTGTAAAAATTACTAGTTATATATCCTGTTTCTCATCTCACTCCATATCTGTAAGCCATTGTGTACTTAGGTCTGTTTTACAGAAAAGACTAAAGCAGTTTGTTGAAGTAGACTCAAGTTAATAGGGTGGCCTTTACATTACCCTTGGTACCACAAAAACGTGTGCATAAATCTGTGGTAAGAAAATATTTAAACAACAAAGTGATGGATTCACTTTACAAACTTTTCCAAGAGAAAAAAATAGGTTTACTATAGTCTCTGATGCTCAGTTCGCATGTTTCTCTGCAAAGTTCAGTGAGGCTCTTACAGATTCAATCCTGACTCGGTTTTTCTCACTAACTACATCATCATCATAAAGTACTTGTGATCTGCACTTGTTTCCATAAATTGTAGTTTTGCAGCTGTTGTAAGTACCTTCTAATGTACACTTGTGCTTTTTTGGATTTTCTGCTCCCTCATTGAAAGGAAACAAAGTTAAGGAAAACAAGAAAATCACATTGAACTAGAATAGTGGTACTTCTATTCAGGGCATTCGGTCGCCACTAGGCATGGGCTGGAATGAGACATTCGTTTCATGATAAGCTTCAGTGGAAATACCAAGTTTCACAGTATTAACATGAAAATGTAAAGGAAATGTATGAAACCTAGTTCAATTGCTTTTAGTTAAACAAGCCGTCAGCTGAAGTTTTACCTTAATGAGAACGAAAAATAGCACTTTTTTAATTTCCACACCATGACAATCCATGTTTTTTTTTGTAACCAAAAATATTTTCCAGCAGGCAAGTTTCTTTGTTATAAACGAGGAAGAAGATAAGGACTTTTATTTAGGTGGTGACAGGCCTACGTTTGTATAGCACTTTATCAAGTCTGAGGACTCCAAAGCGCTTTACACTAGAATCCGTTTTTCACACAAAAAAAACCACCATCAGCAGCAAAGCCAGGTGAAATGTCTTGCGGAAGGACTCGACGACTGAGACGGACGGGGTGTCAACCCACTGGGTACGGGACGAACTTCCACCCCTGAGCCACTGTTTCTTTCTTTAGGCTTACAGCAATAGGTCGAGGAGGGGAAGCTCCCTTTTGCCTCCAATCAGTACTTTTTCTGGCATTGTGTGTAAAAGAGTTTTCAAACTAACTTTTCAAAACCCCGGTTCACTTGACAGCAGAATCAACTTAAATGTGATACTTTCTCTGGTATTTTGTGTTTTTTTTTTGATGATACTACTAACTGGCCCATGCCTAGTCACCACATGCTTGTTCTGTTTCAATAATTTTCACTTTAGTTTTCCAGGTTTTGTCTGGACAACATTAAGCTATGTTCTGAAGGTGCATTTTGAGACAAAATTGTTATATTTTAAAGCCTTTTTGAATATATATATATATATACATATACATATAGCTATATATATGAAAAAAACAGGTAAGCATCACAGTATGATTCAGACTTCAGCTCGTGTTTATTCATTAGTGTCTTGCAGCTATTGATAATTTTGCATGCAGTACCATGGACGTGTTTGTAAATAGTTACAGAGGAGCATTAAATGGCCATCATCTATGTAGTTTTGCACAAGTTATATTTTGTAGATAGACGCCGTCAGATGAAATGTAACTAAACTTAATAAAATACAACTATGGGCTGCAGAAAAACAACGCATTGGTCACTTGTGGATTTGTTACAGCATATAAAAAATCATTTATTTTTGTCAATATTACCGAGGTATACCTTTTATTTTAATGAATCTAAGTCTCTGAATTGTTTGTGGTCATTAAAAATTTGAAATACATGGCAGAAATGTAATAAATCCAAGCGATAATTAAAAAGTGTTAGTAAATTATAGAAACAGACTTAAAATCACAACTGAGTACATAATTTAAAACTAATTAACACAAAACTGGTAATCATCAGAAGCACATACGAAAAAGTTATGTTGTTTGACAGACCCTGCTGCTTGACCCCATGTCGAGTTGAAAAGTTATGGTGAATTATAATAAAGTTTTACGTGCAGTGTGTGCAACAGCAAAGTCACAACAGCAGTAAACTGGAAATGTATAATTTAAAGCTTCAAATGTGTTTTCTTAGATAATGAAGCACGTGTGTTTGTCAGTAACAGGGGTTTTATTTTGAAGGTGCCGACCGGAAGTGTAATCCTGGCTTCATGATCCTTGTGTGCTTCGGACAAGGGGGTGCATGGGTGAAACATGGCCGCCGCAGACCCGAAGTCTCCGAATCGACAGAAAACCCCCGCAGAGGAGGTGGACACATCTGGGGAACAGGCCGCGGCGGCGAAGTCGGGATGCAGCCCGAACCAGACGGATGAGACGGCGGGCGACAAAAGCGGGGTCTGCCCCAACGGTGAGCTCGGAGCCGAGGATGTTGGCAGCAACGGCGGCGGCTCTGTTGCCAGCCATTCTGGGGAGGTTGGTGTCGAGTCCGTTGCTGGAGCAGCAGACAAAACGACATGCGTCTCACCGGAGGACCGTGCAGCGACCGAAAAAATGGCCGAGGCCCTCGACAGCCAGCAGCAGGCTTTCGACTGGTCAGAGACTGAAGACGACGAGGAAGGGGCGAAAACCCAGACGAAGGAAAATTATAAAAGTGGTATGCCAACAATGTTGATGTACTAGAGTTAGCTTTAGCCTGGGGCTAACCTGAGGTAAACTATTCCCTCCTGCTCCCGTGCAGACTCTTATCTCTGCTAACGTTATTTTTCATAGCAAAATCAAACCAGGATCACACATTGTAGACTAAAAGATTTTAACATGACTTTCTATCTTTATGCATGCAGTTGACCAGCGTGGCAATGTTTACTTTCCTACTTTTCGTAGGTTGGTCTTTATTTTGTTTATTATCATGTGCACAAACAAACAAACAAAAAAAAAAAAAAAGATTATTGCAGATTTAACAAATTCCAATTTGCAGCTCTACACAGAATAAGATATGTGCGATTTAATCTGAAGGTAAACGCTGCACTGCTGGTTTTCAGTGTAATTTGAAATAATTAAACAGTTCTACCAGATTACTAATAAAAAAATAATATTGCTTACAAGTGAAATGTTTACCAGTCATCAGAGAAAGTGACACTCCTATATAATATAGAATCATCACGCACAGTGATATATTGCAAGGCTTGGCTTCTATTAATTGTAATGATTTTTGGCTTGCAGATAACGAACATCCAAAATTCAGTGTCTCAGAAAACGAGAGCACCTTGAAAATGTCAAGCCTTTTCTGAACCAGAGACAACGTCAGACGCGTCTTACCTGTGCTAAGGAGAAAAGGAACTGGACTGTTGCGCAGTGGTCCAGAGTTCTGTTTTCAGATGAAATTAAATGAATTCTGCTTTTCATTTGGAAATGAACATTCCAGGATTTGTAGGAAGAGTGGAAAGGCACAGAATCCTTATTGCCATAAGTCCAGCGTGAAGTTTCCACAGTGATTGTTCAGGGTGCCATGTCATGCTGATGTTGGCCCACTGTGTTTTCTTAAGTCCACAGTCATTATTATAATAATATATTTTCTGACATTATTCCACTTAATTAAAACAAAGTTATTGTTTTGATGAAAATATATTTATATATCAAGAGCGGTTAAAATCTCCTGCAACCTTATGGAGCGAAGGGTGTGGCACAGAAAGACCCCAGTATATGATAAGAACAACACACTGAAGCATTGTGGTGGTTGCTTCATGCTCTGGGGTCACATCTTTCCAAATAGATCTGTGATTGCTTTCAAAGGGTCCTTTTCCACCAAACCAGTTCCAGTGCTTTACTGGTGCTGGCCTGGTGGATACCTTTTTCTGTGTCCACCACGTCACAAAGTCCAGGCCTAACGCAGCACCGGTTTGCAGCTGGAACAGAGGAAAGAACTTATTTTGTTTGGACGTAAAAAAGGCCGGCTCATGGAGAGCACCAGCCAATCAAAATGCGATGAGCTCCATTTTTAAAATAATTCTTAATCAGACAGATTTAAAACAAAAACAAACTGAAACCAGCGTTTGAAGAATAGTAAAATGACAAACAAGCATAGGAATAACATTGACTGATTCCCATATTCCTGCAGTTTATTTTTAAATCACTCATGACAGATTTAAAGTAGGTCAACGCACCGCTCATAGCTGCGCTCACAGCTGATTATTCTCCCTATTTGGACTCAGGCTGTTAATGCCCCACCCCTGAACATTTCTGATTTTTGACCACAAGTAGATGTCTAGTGTCTGAGACATTTTTTTTTTCTTTTAATATGACTGTTTACACTAGTGCCACTTTGTACGATTTTTTTCTTAGGTGCACTACTGCAAAGTCCAGTTGCCTTTGCGTCCAAACTGGTCACATTCTGGAGCTCTGAGTTTAGCTCCCATTCTCAAGCTGCCGGTTTGGATGAAAGATCAGCAGATCAGGATTGCGATGCGTTCACAAACCCTACATGTGGTCTAAAGAGGCTTTGTTGTAGTATTGTGGGGATATTAGGGTGTCTGTTGGCAGGGATAGTGGCACAACAGTGTGGTTAAATTGTCCCGACTCGCTGTGATCAGTCACAAAAACACAGGATAAACCAGGAAGAGATTGGATGAGGTGTTTATGACGTGGTGGAAAACCAAATTGGTTATTTTACAGAACATGTTAAGAACTGAAACTTAAACTATGGAAAAGTCCTGAGAGTGGATGAAGTTATGAAAAGGTCCAATTTCCCATCAGTTTTGATGTGAAACCTTCAGTCGTCGAGCAGCACAAAGTTCTAAGTATAAAACTGCTTTTTAAAATCTGATTCCCATCTGTGAGAATTTTCAGGAGTCATAGAAAAAGAGGTGATTGGGTAATTTAAGACTCAGTTTGCTCATTGCCTAGATAATATGACACAATTCATCTATTGGCCAAAACTTTACAACTGACTGGCCGGTCCCTGACCTTCCTCCTCTCACCTTAGCTTAGAGTTATAGAGGAACAAAAATCCCATTAAGTTATAATTTTCCTCTTTATGACCAAAGACGTACCCGATACTGGATAAATTTGGCGGTTTTGGTCAGCTCAGTTCTTGATAACGATATTAGCCAGCCATGTGTACCATATCAAATGTGTTGCACAGAATTATGGTAGATATTTAGGCTGTCTTGACATTTTTGTAAATTTATAACAAACAGACGCTGATTAGCACCAGACCTTTTAAGTTCTTCTTATGACCTATAATAAACTGTTTATTTAAGAATTCAGAAGTCTTGTATTTAGGGCTGAAACGATTCCTCGAGTGATTCGAGTACCTCGATTATTAAAATTCCTCGAGGAAAACTGATCTGCCTCGAAGCCTCGTTATATTATGTTAT
>CAEGAE010008627.1:0-16794 GCA_903067095.1 Girardinus metallicus | reverse complement strand
ACTATTGTGATAACAATAAAAGTGACGATAATAAATATTTATTACTTCTATTTGAGGTAGATGTGACTCCATGGTACAGCAACTGAAGGCCCACCACTACCTGGAGTTCTCTTCGGTTGCTAGGTGACGGGCAGAACTCTGCTGGTGTTGCTAGGTAACGGCGCACTGCCCATGGAATGTGACTTGATAATGGGGATTTTTGAAACGGTTAATTTTCCGGACACCAAAAAGCATCAAGTTGTTGCCAGAAACTGCCTGGTTATTTTTTCTAAATGCTTAGGCTGTTTTTAGAAGCAGTGGATCCAAATGAAAGTACAAAAATGTGTAAAATGTGAATGTTTCCACAATAGGTTCCCTTTAAATACATTAACTAGTGTTCTCTTAGTCAGGCGACCATATGTTTCTTTTTGCAGAATTTTAAATGTTCTTTTAAATTCTGGCAGTATGACGGCCACCCTGGCTAGTGTTGGAGCCGCCAGTATTCCCAGTGCCGGACTGGTGACCATGCTGCTGATCCTGACCGCCGTCGGCCTGCCCACTCAGGACATCAGTCTCCTGATCGCCGTCGACTGGCTGCTGTGAGTAAAGGAGTCTGGTGAGCAGGGAATGAAAATATCAAATCATCTGCAGTTATTGGCTCCGCTCGGAGACATTTGTTAGTAAGTTCTGTTTTTTGTTTGTTTTGTTTTGTGCAGTCGTGTAAACTGGTAAGGCTAAATTTGAACAAACATTGGATTCAGTGCAGAGGACAAAAAGCATTGTTTTTCTGCAAGATGTCTGGATGAGAGATTTGAGTGCCATTCAACAAAGTTCCCACAATCCACTGCTGGAACTTTGGCCCTTTTCTCCTGACAGGGAGCCGTTTGTGAAGTCACACAATAAAAAAACAATAATTTGGTTTCTCTAGCCTCTAATAGAGAAACGATGTGGGTGTTCATTACTCAAAGTCAAATGTCAGCGTTCCAAACTAAATATTTAATTTGAGAGCTAAATTTGTAATTTACTTATTATTTAGCCTTCAAACTAAATATTTAGTTTGTAACGTAAATATCTAAGTATGAGGTAAATATTTAGTCTATAAACTATAAACTATTTTATTTGAAAGTTAGATATTTAGTTTGCAAACAAAGTATTTAGCTCCAGGTTAAATATTTAGCTTTATAATTTAATATTTAATTTGGAAATTAAATATTTTGTTTACAAACTAAACATTTAATTTTCAAATTAAATATGCAGTTAGAACTATTTAATTTCAAAATAAATATTAAAATTAATTATTTCGAAATATTCATTTGGCTTGAAATATTTAAAAATAGGTGTTTTAATTTAAAAACACAGTTTTCAAATTAAATATTTAGTTAGAAAGTTAAACATTTTATTTGAAAGTTAAATATTTAGTTTTCAAACTAAGCATGTAGTTGGCAAACAAAATATTTAGCTCCAAATTAAATATTTAGGTTGATAACGAAATATTTAATTTGAAAGTTAAATATATAGTTTGTAAACTGAATATTAAGTTTATAAACTAAATATTTATCTCTAAATTAAAAATTTAGTTTGGAACTCAAACTAAATTCATACATTTGCAAATGAATAAGATGGTGAAAATATGACTTTGAAACATGAACCCCTACATCTTTTCTCCCTGATAAGCTAAATAAATCAAATGATTGCTGTTAGTTTTTTACTGTGCATCTTACAAACGGCTCCCTGTCAGACGGATCTGGTCAAACTGACTCAGGTTTTCTGTCTAACTTTCTCACACACACCTTTTGAGACTTTGACCTATTTTTGTCCAAGCTTTTACCTGATGGTTGATGATGTTTCAATATTTCCACACAGCGCTCTGTCATCATGATGTCATCGTTTTACAGAAAATAATGATGCTGCCACCCCTGTTCTTCACAATCAGGGTGTGGTTATCACACTTTTCTCACTAAATCTTCCATTATTTCCAAAACAGTTACGTTTTAAATGCGTCTGACTTTTTATAATCCTTTCAGGGTCACGGCTTCTTCCTCTTTGAGTGGCATTTCAGCTCATATTTCACCGCGTATAGTCATTCTTTTACTAGTTTTATCTAGTGTTAAATTGATTTTTCTTTATTCAGGGGGCTAACATGACTATGAAACAAAGCCTTGTTAATATAACTGAAGTTAAACGTTAAGTAGAAATAAATTTTCATTCTTTCTGACCTAAAATAGAAAATTTTTAGTCTGATTTAATGAAAGACGGAGAAAAAAAATGGTTATATGCCTTTTTGTAGTATGGGTAAACTTCTGGTTTAATCTTTATGTGTGATATGGGTTGTGTGAACTAGTTATGAGTAGTCAGTATCTTTCCTGAGGCAGCCAGTAAAATCAGGGGGATTATTTTGGAAATCAGTGGCGATTACAGACATTTTGGGGGTTAGAAAAAACAAATTGATGTATTTTAAGTGCATTTTAAAACTTTTTTAGGATTATTTAAATGACTAAATTATTATAAATTGATGACAAGATGTAAGACAATCTTGTATTTTTTTTAACTGCACCAAAAAAACTCAGAAATTTTGAGATTAATCTCAGAAATTGTTATAGAAAAAACATGAAAATGTCTTAGTTGAAAAGTCAAAAATTTACCAGATAAACCTCAGAGATTTTGAGATTCATCTTTCTGAGTTTCAAAAGTAGAGAACTTTGACTTTTGAAACTAAGAAATTTCCACAATTTTTCTAAAAATTTCTGAGGTTAATCTCAACAGAAATTCTGTCTTGTAACAGTCATAATAATATGACTTTATTCAAATTTTAGGACTTTGTTCTCAAAAATAATTTTTTACATTTTTTTTAGTGTGGCCCCAATTCTCGATTGTCAAAATGTTTTTGTCAGGCAAAATTCCAAAAATGTGCGGTACCAGTAATATAGGCATTTAAATCCAGAAATGCTAATTTGGGCCACATATAAATACATAGTAAAAACAAAATTTGAACAGGGCACTTTTTCTCTCCAGAGGAATAGGTACAGGCGCTCTAGCACCACCTAGTGTTATCTGTGTACATCTCTGTTGGTAAACCCATGATTCCACTTCCTGGTTGTGTTTCTGTCCACTCAGCGACCGAATGCGAACCTCCATTAACGTGGTTGGGGATTCGTTTGGTGCCGGGATCGTGGATCATTTATCGCGGGCCGAACTGGCGGAGCTCGATGCAGCGGAAATGCTCCCGACAGGGGAGGAGCTGGACTTCATTCCTCCGCCGCCGATACTCACCGAAACGGACCTGGTCGACCCGCTGAAGCCGCCAGAGCTGCCGCCTCGCTCCCCTCGCCCCCCGAAGATGAACCATCACAGCAACGTTCTGTCCCAGTCCCAATCCGCCACTTACTCACCTTCCTGCTCCGTCCGATCTCCGTCTCCGCACTCCGTTCGCTCTCCCTCCCCGCGCTCCGTCTGCTCCCACTCCCCTCGGCCTTTCCGCACTCATTCGCCTCGCCTCCTCTGCAGGATGGAGCCGGGCTACTCCGCCCTGCCCAGCCACGACAACCAGGTATCCCCCAACACTGACACATGACTTTTACCATGTTAGGGCCTCCATAGACGGAAAATACAATAAAATAGAGGAGGAACTTCCACCAATAAACTCAGAAATTTTGAGATTAATATCAGAAATAAAATTAAAAAAACATGAAATTTTCAGAGTTTGAAAAGTTGAAAACTTGATGAAAAAGATTTTGAAATTTTGAGATTAACCTAAAAAAATTTCTAGAAAAACTTTGACATTTTTGAGATTTTTAAAAGTCTAAAATTTGCTAGAGAAAACTTAAATCTCAAATTTTCTAGAAAACATAAGAAAATTTCTGAGCTTGTAAAATTGTCCTAATACTCTGTTGTAAATTTACATTCAACAAAGAATGCTCTGGTGTTTCTCTCTGCTTTTAGATTTCAACGTTGCCGCGCGGCTACAGAGAGCGAGAGCGGGACCGGGACCGGGACCGGGACCGGGACCGGGACCGGGGGCGCGACAGGATCCGGGACAGAGAGCGGGAACGGGAACGCGAACGCCTGAGGCCAGAGAGCGAAACGGAGGAGGAAGAGGACAGAGAGCGAGTTCTGGGCGAAGTGAGCGACGGCGAGGAGAGCGACGACACCGCGTACGATCGCCGCTGCGCCATCTCACCGAGCGATTTACCGTGACATCATCTTGGTCTGTTTTGGTTTTACGACACATTTCCACTTTCAGAAAATCCAGCAGAGACTCAACGCAGAAACTCACAAAAGATGCGTTTCCATGACGAAAGGCCACAAAACTTTGACATTCCACCGTCATTCCTTCCTTTCTTTCTTTCCTCCATTTCTTCCTACATTGTTAATTTACTAGAAAAATCTTGGAAATTTTCTGAGTTTCAAAATGTCAAACAGTTTTGACTCAACTTTTTGAGAAAGTTTCATTCTCAAAAATTTCTGAAGTTAAACTGAAAATTTCTTTTTCAAGAATTTCTTCCTTCATTTTTTTTCTTTTTATTCCTTCCTTCTTAGACACATTTTCAAATTTAATTTCTTTTATTATCACTTATTTATTTAATAAATTAAAACTGTCAAAAATAACTGAATCTGTTCTTGTATAAAAGGTTTTTCTTTCCTCCAGTTTCCAGCTGCAAACATTTCTGCTTATCAACTATTTATTGATCTGATTACAATCAGATCTCAGTTTATTTAGATTTATCTGCCAGAATGCTGAAAATGTAAATTTAAAAGCATAAAACGATGAATCCGTCCAGCAGATGTTATTTTTCTACACTTTTTCACCTTCCTGAATCCCTCTCTTCCTTGGTAATATTGCTCATATCATGTGAGGTTTGTACGTTTATTAGTTGTGGTTTGTGTGCAATGCTGTTTTAATGTTGTACGTTTAAATCTATTGGTATTTTATTCTGATTTTGTCATTTAATTTCTGTATGTCAACCGCCATCCTTCGCCTCTAAAGTCCTACATCAGATTCACTTCACCAGGTTCTGTGTATATTGTAATAAAACCTTATAGATTTATTTAAAGTAACTGTGATTCGTTTGTTTTATTTAAAAAGAAAACATCTTGTGCAATCCGCAGAAGGATTTGCTGTTAGAAAGGGGTCAGAAAAATCCCAGAGACAAAGATATTACAGGATGAACAGAAACGGAGGCAAAGTACGCACGTCACACAACGCACAGCGACCCGAGCGCGTTTAATCCGCTCAAAGAAGAGCCAGAGACGGGCGAGGGGACGCGGAGGGCGGCAGATGGCCACAAAGACGTCAATCGTTTTCATTCTTCCCAGACAGCATAAGGCCAGGGGCCGCTGACACAGAAAAGCTGCAGCCGGAGAATCTGAATCTGTATTTTTAAATATTAATTTAATGAAGAAGCGTAAATTTTTACTAAATATATTTGGTCTGAGTTTTAGTTCAAAATCTTGGTAGAGTTGAATTGAGAAAAAAAAACACCTAACTTTCAAGTAACTTTTCAGCAAGATAACAAAACAAAACAACTCTGGAGCATTTGAAAGGGAAAACAGGAAGTAAATAGAACTGCGCAAGAGAAAACGGACTGTCAAAATAAAACAGGAAGTCAATTTAACACAAGACACTTCAAAAATGCAGAATCAAAACAACAGAAATCAAAAACATGATAAAAAACAGAATCAAACTCCTTCTGATCATGATATTTTGGCAAATTTTGGACCAAAATCATGAATCAGAATCAACTTTATTCACCAACTTTATTCAGACGACTTATTTTCCACTTTGCTGCTTCTACGTGCAGAAAAGCACGGAGGCGGAAACATCCTGGTTTGGATGTTTTTTTTCACGGTTTCACTGCATCGAGGAGCCCAGAAACCCCGAGGATGAGTCACGGACGGGTCTTCCAGCGTGACAAAGACCCAAAACAAACAGTCACCGGGACGAAGGAGTGGCAGAAGAAGAACCAGCTGGTGTCAGGTTCTGGCCCGACCGGTCTCCACACATCAACCCTGCAGAGGAAAAAGTTACGTTTCCCAAATAACTGAAGGATTCAGAGAGTTTCAGTGAAAATGAAGGGACTGCACTGTAAAAACACAAAATCTTACCAAGTATTTTGGTCGAGTTTCTAGTGCAAATGTTTTATTACACTTAAAATAAGACAAAACTAACTGGTAAGCAACTTTTCAGCAAGATATAGGAGATTGTTTTAAGTCAATAATTCCTTAATATTGATGAAAAAATATAAATTATTTCAATTATAACAAGACATTTTCCTATGTTATAAGTAAACATTGGAAAAACTTTTACTTTTCATCAGTAGTCAGGAATTATTTACTTAAAACAATCTCCTATATCTTTTGAGAAGCTACTTGTACGTTAGTTTTTTCTGTAAAAATGAAGGGACTACACTGTAAAAACACAAAATCTTACAAAGTATTTTGTAGGACCTCTACTATGTCAATAATCCCTTAATATTAATGAAAAAGTACAGATTATTTAACTTATAACAAGATATTTTCCTCCATGTTATAAGTGAAATAATCTGCTGGTGGAACTAGAACTTTTCATCAATATTCAGTAATTATTGACTTAAATAAGCTCTTTATTTCTGGTTGAAAAGTTACTTCTAAGTTAGTTTTGTCTTATTTTAATTGTAATAAGATATTTGCACTAGAAACTGGACGAAATACGTGGTGAGATTTTGGTTTTTCTGCTGTGCATTCCTGGCTGTTGTAAATGTTTGAAATTTGTTTCTTTTTTATGGTTTCAAGCTTTTTGTTTTTTTTTTCAAAAAACTTGTTCTTGAAATAAATTTGCTACACTGCAAAAAAAGACCACAAAATATTACCAAGTATTTTTGGTCTAGTTTAACATGCAAATATCGTAATGCGCTTAAAATAAGACAAAACTGACATACAAGTAACTTTTTTTGAAAGATATTCTAGCTTGTTTTAAGTCAATAATTCCTTAATATTTATGAAAAAGTAATAGCAGAGTGGAACTATTACTTTTTATGAAAATTAAAGAATTGTTGACTTAAAACAACCTCCTATTTCTTGCTGAAAGCTACTTATATTTATTTTATTTAAAGTATTAAGATGTTTGCATGTTAAACTAGACCAAAAATACTTGGTAATATTTTGTGTTTTTGCAGTGTAGCTTCTGTTTCAGGTGATATCCGGTAAAAATACTCACCTGTGTTCTGCAGTGAAAGTTTCACAACTTTAATCTTTACTTAAATCTTCTTGATCGTGTGGTATAAATGAGTAATATCGTGTTAAGAGGGCAGACTTTTTTAAATGTTAGGTCATAAATCAAAGCCGGTGGAAGAAGGAAGCGTCTGTTTTATGACTCAGTCTGACCTCTAGAGGTTGAATCCTTCGTCACACGAACCTGACTCATAAAATCCTGAGATTTCCCAACGTCAAGAACCGGAAAAAAATCAGGAGCAGAATCATCCGTCATCCATTGTGTGTCCGCCTCGGCGTTTAAGCCTCGTCATGCTTTAGAAAATAAAAGAAAAAGCTTTTTTTATTATTTTCATCATCATCACATTCTCCGGGAGTCGCTGCACAGCGAGTCATGTGGAAGGAATGCAAAAATAAAACATGATCTTTACTAAGTAAAGAAAGACGTGCATGTATACATGGAAACATCTGCAGACAACATGGCGTCCACACAGACTAATAAATTACACGTGCATTTAAAGACCTACAAACGACTTCAGGTAAAAAACATTTTTTTTTTTTGTTGATTTGGAGCATTTATCCTGACTGAATAATATAAAAAGAACAATACTGCAAGCATTCTTGTTCTACGTTTTAGCGCAAATATCTTAAAATAAGATAAAACTAACTTATAAGTAAGTTTTCAGCAAGAATTAAGCAATTAAATAATTACTACTTTTTAAAAAGTACTAGCAGATTATTTCACTGATAACATTTCCTCCTTGTTAGAAGAAAAAGTAATTATTTGGGCGATTACTTTTTACTATTACTTGATTTTGCCTGATTTTCTTATTTTTTTACGGCAGAATTAGCGCCGTGCTAAAAACAATCATGAGAATAAAGTTGTAGTATTTTATTTGCAGTGTTCTTGAATATTACAAATAAACTTAGCATTTTTAACATTTTATTCAAATAATATGGATAAAGGTTTTATTACTTTGAAGAACAATAATTTAAAATAATTTTAATTTGTAATTTATTTTACAAATTATTTAAATTTGTAAAATAAATTACATTTTATACAAAGAATATAGAAAAAAAAATTTTTTTTTGTATGATCCTAATACTTTTGTAATAATTTACTTTTATTAATTTTGCCTGATTTTGTTATTTTGTATTATTAAGAGTATAAGAGCCATACTAAGACAAAAATTACAAGAATAAAGTCATATTATAACGTTATGCTTGTAATTTCATGACTATTTTCCTGCAGTGTGGCCCTAATGCTTGGTATTCTTGCAATTTTATGTTATACCAAAATACGAAAAATGTCCACTTAGCTATATTTTGGTCTTTCTGATTATGTACATTTCAAATGTTAAGTGATTGATAATTTGATCAGAGTATCTGTAATTTCTTGGACGGCTACTTTTTACTTTTTACTTGAGTAAAATCATGTTTTAGTAGCGCTACTCTCTCTGAGTGTAATTTTTGGCTGCTCTTCCCTCTGTGGTGTTGATTAAAAAGTTTCTGTCGTCAGATTCTGATCCGGCTCGAACACGTCCAGACCTCTCCGACCTGAGATCGGCTTCTTCCCGTCCCAGTCTCTCTGATTCTGGATCAGCTCCTCTGTGCGAACTTGTCACAGAATCTGGCTTTGGACCAAACGGTGAGTTCACAGCCGCCAGCCGATGATCGAAGTCTTTGTTGTTCGTCAGTTTGAGATTACCGCGCCTCATTTCTGCCATAGCTGTGACAAAATACAACGTCAACACCTGTTAGCACAGTTAGCCGCTGCTAACAGTTAGCCGATGCTAACAGTTAGCCGCTGCTAGAGGCTCACTGATAAACTGTCACATTTATTCATATAATAGCACATTAAAATAAAGTACTTTACACTAAATAAATAAGAAGATGATTGATTCTGCCAAGATGCTAAAACTGTATTTAAAACACAAAATAAAGGGAAAAAATTTAATCAAATATTAGATTATTGTAGAAGTGGTTAAACAATGTGGGGAGTTGTTTGTAAAGTCATGATGAAGTGACGTGGGATATTTAGTAATATGAAAAAAATATCATTGTTCGTTAATTTATAAATATCAACATTTCAAACTAAAAATTTAACAAGCTACATATTTAGTTCAAAAGCTAAATATTTAAACTTAGTATTTAGGGTGTAGACTAAATACAAATGAAATATGTTAGTCATAATTAAATGCAAATATGTTACCAGTGCATATTTGGTTTTAATTACATATCTAAACATATTTAAGTATGTAAGTATTTTAAGTATTTTATAAAAAGATTGTGTAAAGATCCCTCTCTCTGTCTCTATCTGTTTCTCTGTCAACAGTTCAACAACAGTTCTAATGGCAAAGGAGGAGCTGAAGAAACATCAGCAGATTTTCCTTCAAATGTGCTCCATTTAAATGTTGGGTTTGATTTTTTAGTGTTTCATTTTGCCTCTGCCATGAAAGTCTGATTTATTTTAACATTTTTAGAGGCGGAGAACACTGTGGTAGCTTTGCAGTAATTGGAGAAACAACAAACAGGAAACAAAACAAAGTTTACTTGTAGACTTTGTGAAATATAATCACACAAAACCCTGAGCAATGAGAATCAAGGTAACCTGCTGAATTTGTGTCCAAATTCATTTTGTCGTACCAGCAGTATCTTCTTTCCTTGAACAGGTTAAGAAAGGTCTACACAAAACATGTTCATCATATCTTTTGCACGAAATCATTCTTTGACAATCAGATTTTAGTCTTATTATTTTCAGCTTCTTTAAGAATGAGCTCCCTATTTTAGGGCGTCTTGTCACTTTAAATCCAATCAGCGTTTACACTCGCTCGTGGAAATGGCTGAAAACAGATGCGCAATTATACAACCGTGCATCTTTGAAAAGCAGAAGTGGAGCCTCCTGCACAAGCAACAAGAACGCAACAACAAAACATTCATCTTTTCTAGCAGCCATTATACAGCAATAAAACCAGCTGACCAAACATGCTGGAGCTCAGCTTGGGTTGCTAGGTAATGGGCGGAATTCCGCTGGGGTTGCTAGGTAACAGCAGGGCTTGGCTGGGGTCACTAGGGCAATAACTGCTGATTCGTGACATTATAATGCTCAGTAGATTTTTGAAACAGCTCATTTTGTATTACACTGCTTAACCAAAAAATGGTTGTGTTTATTTATTTTTTTGTTAAGCATGTGGGTTGTTGTTAGTAGCAGCAGAGACCCAAAAGGAAGTACAAAAACGTGCAAAAAGTGTCAGAGTGTAAATAGTTTTTGTCACACTTGGGTAACCAGAGGTTCTTTGAGAGGTAATTTCATCCCTTGTTGATCTCTTCCTCCCTGTTCTGCACAAAGCCCGGCCAGGAGGTTCCCGTTGAGCGGACATATCGCCCTGCTCTGTTCGTGCAGAAGTGCACGATCCCCCATAAATTCAGGATCCTGATCCGTCCCATTGTCTTCGTCGTTCTCTTCGTCGTCCTCTTTGTCGTCTTCCCAGAGCGATGTGGAGACATGGTGGTACTCCCTGTTGTCCTCACATTCCATCTCTCGGTGGTAGAAGTAGCTGAAGTTTGAAACGATGACGGGAACCGGCAAGGAGATGGTGAGCACACCCGCAATGGCACACATGGACCCAACCAACTTTCCCCCAACCGTCATCGGAACCATGTCCCCGTAGCCCACCGTGGTCATGGACACCACAGCCCACCAAAACGACTCGGGTATGCTGGTAAACATTGTGTCGGGACTGTCCACCTCAGCAAAGTAGACAGCGCTGGAAAACAGAATGACGCCGATGAAGAGGAAGAAGATCAGGAGCGCAAGCTCTCGCAGGCTGGCCTTCAGCGTCTGACCGAGGATCTGGAGGCCTTTGGAGTGACGGGAAAGCTTGAAGATCCTGAAGACTCTCACCAGTCTGATGACTCTGATGAGCGCCAGGGAGACAGACGGCGGCGTACCTTTGTCCTTGGCGAGCTCTGTGCCCACTGTGACGAAAAAGGGCAAAATGGCCAAGAAGTCAATGATGTTCATGATGTCCTTGAAGAAGCGGATCTTGTTCGGGGCACTGATGAAGCGCATGATGAGTTCAAAGGAGAACCAGCAGATGCAGATGGTCTCGACTATGAAGAACGGGTCCTGGAATGGGGAGAACTTTGGCGGGACCAGGATGGTTGCGTTGGGGATGGTCGGGTGAGGCGTGGTTGTATATTGCTGAAAGATAAATGGAGAAGTAATGGTCACAACCAAAGAAAATACTGATTTTCTTCCTTTTGTAAGTTCCTTCAGGATTTTGTGATTGTTTTTGTGAATTTTTTTTGTCAAAATCTCTGATTTTGTGGTGCTACTTTAGAAAGATTTTCAAGGAACGGAGGTCTCAGTCATCCAGGGGGCCAACCAGTTGATTTTTGCTACGTCTTTGCCCTCGTTCACAATCAGAAGAGGGTAGAGCACCCAAAAATTATACTCAAGTAAAAGTATCACTACTTCAACATGTTTTAAGGAATAATTAGTCATCCAAAAAATTACTCAACAGTAAAATAGTATTTGGTAAAAAAGATACTCAGTAACTTTTCAACATATCAGTTGTTTAATATTTTTTAATTATAGTGGAAATTTTGTCATTTTAAGGACCAGTATGAACACACTTCTCTTTTCCAGCAGCACTACAGTAAAACCAAACAACCAAACGTGCTGGAGCTCTGCTTGGGTTGCTAGGTAACGGGCGGACTTCAGCTGAGGTTGCTAGGTAACGGGCGGAATTCCGCTGAGGTTGCTAGGTAAAGGCGGAGTGACCAAAGGTGGGTAGAGTAACCAATAATGAACCTCAAGTAAGAGTAGCACTACTTCAACATGTTTTACTTAAGTAAAAAGTAAAACGTAGCCGTCCAAGAAATTACTCAAGTAAGAGTACAGAGTAACTGTTCAATCATTTAATATTTAAAAATTACATAATCAGACAGACCAAAATATGAAGTTAAGTGGAAATTTTAGTGTTATTTTAAAAATAAATAAAAATTTGAAAATAATGAATATAACTAACATAATTACAAAATTATGACAAGAATTAGGGCCATGCTAAGAAAAAACAACTGAAAAAATGTTATGAGAATAAAGAAATAAAATGATGAGAATAAGTCATAATATCATCATAATGAAGACATTATTTTAAGAGAAAAAAGTTGTAATATGACTTTATTTTCTTAATGTATATATGTTTTGATTTTTTAGAATAACCCTGATACTCCATCATACAAAATAACAAAAATAACAAACAAAAAACAATTTTCCAAATCAGTTTCTTTGAATATAAAACTTATAAAAATTTCCCGTGTCTGTCGTCTGTCAGGATTTTATGCTGTAATGGTTCATTGTTCAGAGTTATTTCCAGGAAACTAAAAAAATGTGTGAAAAGGCAGCAGAAGAAAACTTTCGGAAGTAAGATTATAAAACCCTCAGCTGTTGTGAATAAATTGTCTGTTATGGTCAATCTGAAGAGTTTTGAAAATATTTTTATGACTGAATAAGTCGAAGGTCAGTTAAAGAGCTTTGATTAAAAGTTTAAAAGTCTGGAACTTCGGTGTGACGAAGGTTTCCGAGCAGATCTTCGTCTCCATGGAGACGGTGATTACAGCAGAGAAAACATTTTCAAGAAATCCGTGATGAGAATATTATGAGATCTGTGATAAGGTGACAACCTTTTCTCTCCTCTCCTTTTTCACTCTCCCACCAACTTTTATAGAAATCACTTTCTCTATTTCTGAACACACAAATAAACCTTAAGTTCATGTGACTGTGGCTTGAATTACAGACATCTGGCGCTTCATTTAACTCAGATGTTTGTTTTTATCTGGGTGGAAAATGCTCGCCTGACATAACTTGGCATTAGAGCCTTTTAACAAGTTAGATAAAGTTACAGTAAGCGTTTGAAATGCAGCCGGATAATACAACCTAAATGCTGCGGCTTTGTGTTTTTCAAGGTTTGTCGCTTCATCTGGATTGATGTTTTCATAATTCAGCTCGGATTAATCAAATAATAGGGATGAACGATATTCCAAAATCAACACGCAGCTGAGCAAACATCCCCATCTCCTCTTTCAGCTCCTAATGAACTCTGAAATCTTTCTGAAAGAAGGATTTATTACAGGACCAAAGTATTAGATTAAATTAGTTTCAGCTGGAAAATTAAACTTCCCTTTAATGTTTCTCGCTACCCATCACATTTTTGTTGTTTTGCAAAAATATCTGGATTTTTTTTTGCAAATAAATGTTACTAATCTGAGTTTGATTACATTAGACTTCCACTTTTAATGCCGGTTCATGCATAACTCTGATCCTTTATGTCAACTGGAAAGCAACACAATGAATTTATCAACATCTAAGAAAACGAATAAAGTTTGTGAGATTTTACATCTGGAAAGAAACTGATTAGGTTTGGATTTGGAAACGTCTCTGATTTTTTGCAACAATGCCTGATGATGCCAGCACTGTGCAAAAATGTTTTAGTTTTTATTTAATTTCCATTAAAAAAATAAGTATTTTGTCGTGTTTCCAATGCAAATATTTTTGGTGAGATAAGACAAAACTAACTTTCCAGAAAGATATAGGAGGCTGTTCTAAGTCAATAATTCCTTAATTATTTTTTAAAAAAGTACTAGTGCCACTGTAATTTAAATTTCCTTTTTTTCTTTTTTTTTTAAGAACATTTTTGAGTTTCTTCTAGCTTTGTAGAACATTTCTGAACTTAATCTCAAAATTTCAGTTTGGTTGGTGGAAATTTACTCCTTTTTTTCCATCAACAATAAATATAATACGTCATACAAGTGAAATAATCTGCCAATGGAACCAGGACTTTTTCACAAATATTAAGGAATTGTTGACTCTAAACCAAATCTTGCTGAAAAGTTATTTTTAAATGAGCTCTATCTTATTTCAAGTGTTGCAAGATATTTTCACCAGAAAAAAAGGCCAAAACTACTTGGTAAAATTTTGTGTTTTTGCAGAGTGGGAGCATTTTATAAACTGAATGCTTCATAAGTCAAAGTCAAGTAGCTTTGTAAACAAAAACCGCCAGGAACTGGACAGAAGATGGGTGCAAACTTTGAAGAGAAACACGACCAAAACCTCCTAAAACAGACCAGAAGAACCTGGAGACTTTCTGTGCGGTGCTGCGTCGTTTCTAATTTCATCCTGCGGCGAAAAGCTGATCCGCCGACATCTTTTCCAAGCCGTTTTCAGAGCTGGTGAGTCACAGCGTTTATTAATACGGACATCGGTTTATGTGTCGATGCTCTCTAACGGCCGTCCACGCTAAGTTTAGCCGTCCGGGTCTCATGGCGCGGTAACCTTAGACCAGCTCTCGCATTCACGCTCTTTTCTTCCCCTCGTCTCATTCACTCTCACTTCAGGCTGGGTTTGAAGAATCGCCCAAATGACTACGGCAGGTGCCTGTCGGTGAAAACAAGCTAAACATCTACGTAGCGTTCTTCCTCTAACTGTACACCGACAGGATGATGTCTTCACCCCGTCTGAGTGGATCGGGTTCACTGACGTCACTTTCTCTGCTGCTTTTTTTCATCTTCATGTTTAACATTTATTTTTTAAACAAAAAGGGTGACACTTGTCTGCAGATTAAAGCTGCAGTATGTAAAGTTCATAAAGAATATGTTTGTGTATACATAAAACTCACCATATGGTGACAGATAATTAGTGAAAGCTTAGCTCACTAAGCTGCTATTACTGTCTGAATGGAAAACAACCAATCAGGTCCAGGAGGAGGGGCTTAGTGCTGTCGATCATCCTCTGCACGCTGCTTAGTGTGCTAACGATGGGAAAACAACATACCATTACAGTAACCTTTTATTTGTCATCCTGGGTGGCTATGCTAACTAGCATTAGCATTCACAACAAGTTATGCTAGCTGCAGTGTAGCAGAGAGCAAGGTTAGGAGAAGGAGGATGAGCAGCGCCACACAAGATTGTGATAGCCAGCACTAAGACTTCCTGGTTCTTACTGGTTGCTTGTGGTTAGCACTGAGAGCGCTGGGTGGAGGAGAAGGAACTTGATTTTTTCACAATTAATCTATCTAATAACACACTTTCACAACATAGAAACAGTTTACCCAAATGGGTAAAAAAAAAAAAATCTTTCTTATAAAATCTAAAATTTTCAGAGATTTTCTAGTCGTTTTCTGTAGTGGTTCTCGGGACAGCGCCCCCACAGGCAAGTAGGGGAACGGGTTTTTCGAATCGTTTGGTTAGTTTGATTCAGTGCAGTGTGAAAGAAAAGCGAATTGCAAATGTAACAAAATGTTGCGATTTTGGTGGCCAATCGAATCAAGTCTACTGGACTATCACCCTAAGCTAAAATCTGCCCCCAGTACCGGGGGCTTAAGGGCCTTAACCTTTGCACCTAAAGTGACCTTTCATGCCAACCTGTCCTCCTTACCTCCCGCCGCTCCTTCTCGTTTCTGAACTCAGGCAGAGTCTCCAGGCAGAAGATGAGGATGGAGAGGACGATGACCATGACGCTGATGATGGCGATGATCCTCGCTCCACCCGACGACTCGGGATACTCAAACAACATCCAGATTTTCTGCTGCCACTTTGTGGGCGGCAGGGGCCTCTCCTCCTCCTTGGCGAATCCCTCGTCCTCCTTGAAGCGGTCGATGATGTCCTCGCCGAGTTCGTAAAAGTGCAGCTCATCCAGGAACATGTCCAGCGGGATGTTGGCGGGCCGCCGCAGCCTGCCGCCCGACTGGTAGAAGTAGAGGATGGCGTCGAAGCAGATGCGGTTCCTGTCCAGGAACAGCTCGTTGCGCAACGGGTCGTAGTAGCGTAGCCGCCGCCGCGGGTCGCCCAGCAGGGAGTCGGGGAACTGAGCGAGTGTACGCAGCTGGGTTTCGTAACGCATCCCAGAGACGTTGATGGCGAGGCGTTCACTCAAGTCCCAGCCGCTCTTACAGGGGCGGCGGCTCGCCCTCCTGTCCTCGCCACGCACCTCCTTCTCACTGCTCTCCTTCTCCAGCTTGTTGTACTTGTCTTTGCTCTGCTTTTGTTCGTCGCTGAGCTCATCGGCTTTTTGCTTCTCCTCTGACTCCCCCTCGTCTCCGGCTTGCTTGTCTTGATTGTCCATTTCTCAGCGTTAGGTTTTTCTTTGGGTTGCCTCTCTGAAATTAAAAAAATCAAGACTGAACCATGAGTCACAGATCAATTAAAAAGTCACGTGTCAATGCAGACAACTCTTTTTAATGCAAAATTTACATTTTGCGCATTTTTCCAGTTTCGTTTGCGTCTCAAACTGCCTCTAAAAACACCCAGCTGATTTTTGACGTTTTAATTTATTAAGAAGTTTTATCTCAGTTTCCAGACGCTGTTTCAAAAACCTCCCGATTGTTATATCACATTCCACTGGCACTGTGCCGTTACCTAGCAACCACTGCCAAGCCCAGCCCTGTTACCTAGCAACCACTGCCAAGCCCAGCCCGGTTACCTAACAACCACTGCCAAGCCCAACCCTGTTACCTAGAAACCACTGTAAAGCCCAGATCCGTTACCTAGCAACCACTGCCAAGCCCAGCCCTGTTACCTAGCAACCACTGCCAAACCCAGACCGTTACCTAGCAACCACTGCCAAGCCCA
>CAEGAE010008625.1:0-10104 GCA_903067095.1 Girardinus metallicus | reverse complement strand
TATATATATATATAGACTTATTGTTTTTGCTTTCTTTGAATTTCCCCATCAAGCAGATGAACTTTGACTCGGAAGCCTTTATCCAACATGAATAAGTTTAACGAGTTTGTCTTGTAAATATTGCATGAAAACAGTCAGGATGTTTTCAGCCAGAGGTTCTGGATTATCTAAACCCGACCTGCAGAAAGAGCTCTAGTCTGCAGCCAGATGGCGCTGAAAGGACTCATCGTCTCTGCTCTTGTTTCAGTTGGACCTCTGGTCTGACCTGATGCTCGTATCGGAGCGTCTGAGCCACCATCGCTCCCCTCCTTATCAAACGTCTGCACAGGTAGTCTCGGACCTCTGGGATTTGTTCAGCGACGCCTCAAAGGTACGAATGACGAGCTGAAGCTTTGCACCCTAAGAATACTCAGATAAAAACTGCAACAAAATGTGTTTTGGTCTCACATGTCAGGCAAATAAGAGAAAAGGCCTTAAAAGTAAAAGTTGTATTGCACCTTTAGTGCAGATAAACATGCTGACAGCAGAACCTTTGTGGGTCCAGTGGACTGGACCGTCCGGTTCTGCAGGTCTGATCATTTTCTCAGCCTGTCTCTGCCGTTTCCAGGGCAACGCTTTAATGGAGCTGCAGCAGGGCTTCCAGAAGAGGCTGGTGGAAACGCTGGGATCAGAACTTCCTCCTTTATTGCTGATGGCCCCGCCTCCTGGCGACGCCCCGCCTCAAGACGACGCCCTGCCTCAAGACGACGCCCCGCCTCAAGACAACGGCCCGCCTCAAGACGGCGGCCCGCCTCCCGGCGGCGGCCCGCCTCAAGACGACGCCCCGCCTCCCGGCGACGCCCCGCCTCCCAGCGGCGCCCCATTGGGCTTGGGAGAGAACTTGCTGTCCGATTCAAAGGTGAAAGTTCTGAAGAAGAGACTGAAGGACCTGCTGGACCTGAAGGGACCGGCTGCAGCCAAGAGGTCAAAGCATAAATCCTGAAGACCAGACGGATCAGATGTGAAAAATGTAACTAACCCGTCATTTAAGACTTCAAACATTTTTACTGCAGATGTTCTGCTTACTGGGCCGGTTCCAGCAACGATTCTCAGTAACTGGTTTGAGTGGAACCGAACCGGTCTGGTGACCTGATGTGGGTCGGGGTTCTTTAGGTTTGCTCTGTTTGCAGATCAGTTGGTCATCTACATGTGAAACTTCACAGCTTCTCTCAGGGAGTCAACAGTGAAACTAATATTCAGTTACTGAAACTAACTTTGACCATAAGGTTGTTTATTTTTCTATTATGGAATAATTTTTTACACATTGTTACATTTAAAGCATTTTTCAGTTGAAATGTTTGCAGAAACTTTTGCTTAAGAATCAGACTGAGCTGATTGTGACGACATTAGCTTCCTTTAATCCAGTAAATTATTAAAACTGTCTTAAGAAGCTAAAACTTTAGTTGAAGAATAAAATATTTCTTTGTAGATCTGCGTCTCATGGAAGCATTTCATGTATAACTGAGGTTCACTGATGCGGAGAAGTTAAATGAAGTCGGCATGAATATTGAACACATCTTTCACCTTCGACTCTGCGTGGAATAAGGAGCTTATTTCAGATATTAAAACCTCTCCCTTAATATCTGGATGAAGATTTCACTGATAAGTGGTAGGACATCTTTCAGACTGTGTAACCATAGCAACATAGATGTAGTTCAGCTGAGATTGTAGGAATTGTGAACAGCAGCTTCCATTTCCTCCTGCATCTCTAAGCTACATACTTTAGCATGCTAAATGTGTAGTTTACAAACTAAATATTTTGTTGGAAAGTTAAATATTTGATTCCAACTAAAATGCAATAAATAGTTAACCTTAATATTTAGCTTGAGATTAAAGTTAACAAGCTCAATTTAGTTTGTGAGATTTAACCTTGAATTAGTTAGCAAGTTAAATATTGAGCTTGAATGTGCTGACATTTTTTAATTACTCTGACATGTTAAAAGACCCAAATTATTGCTACTGTTTTGACGGTAACTTTACCAACACCCGTACACCAGTTCTGCTCTCTTCATAAAAACCAGTCCAGGTCTAAAGCTGGTGGGAAAACTGACTGGTATTGAGCCAGTCAGTTTAAACTGAACAGAAACCATCATGATGAGACCTGAGTTCAGCCAGCAGAGGGCAGCACAGAGCTGGTTCTGGTGGAGCGAATTCTCACCCATCAGAGTTCTGGGTTCTGCTTCATTAAACTGATCTTCACGAACAGACGACATCAAACACTCAGGAGTTGGGTTTATATATTTGAACGCTTGAATCACTGATCAGCTTCACTGTAAAACCAGGAAATAAATTCAGCACGCTGCTGTTCTCAGGTTGAGTCACCAGAGGGCAGCAGAGAGCAGCCCTGCTGCGAAACCAGGGCTGGAAAAATTCAAAGTTTAGTGACAAACAGATGAGTCAAATACAAATATCTTTTTTAAATAATAACCTATTAATTTCAAGCTGTTGGCCTAACCCAGGAAGAGAATTTTATTTTATTTTTTTGTCCTGCATCTAACTGCGATCTTCACTGCTAACTCAACCAAAGCTGAGCTGGAAACTGTTATCTTATATCATGCAGTGCAGACACAATACAGCCACTGATTCCCACTGTGCAGCAGAAATATGTGAAAATGTCCCTGAAAAACAAACGTCCCCATTATGAGACGCGCAGCAGGGCGGTCCTCACAGAGCACGACCTAAAACACCCAGTCTGGCTTCATCTGACCGTCTGCGGGACCAAACATGCTCCGATCAGTCGACCAACCACAGAGCGGCTCCAGGCCGAGGCCACACCCCCGGCGCTGTATAAGAGGAGCCGACCTGCAGCCGGAGCTGCACAACCTTCACGTTCCCAGGAAAACCAGGTCCGATTCCTGATGGTGGTGGAGGTGAACCAGCAGAGGGTGGAGGCCAACATGCTGCTGCTGGGGGCGCACAACGTGGGCAAAACCGGTGAGAAAACCTTCGCTTATGCTTCTGTTACAGCTACTGGTGAAAGTTCAGGAACATCTTCCATTAAAATGAACATCTTACAACAGTTCAAAGGTCGAAAGAAGATTTCACTCTTAAGATTTTTTCATTGTAAGCATAAAACCTAAAACTGAAGTGTTTTTTTTTATCATTTTAATGTGAATCTATTGCTTTTCAGCTCTAACCGTCAGATTTCTAACCAGACGATTCATCGGAGAGTACGGAGACATGGGTGAGACCTTCAGCTGATGTTCAGCACCAGTTCATTTCTACACTGTTTTTAATCCACTTCTGGGTTTATTTATGATCATCTGAACATTTCTGAATCTGCTTCCTGATAGAGTCGATTTACAGCCGAGTCGACCGAGTCGATGGCCAGGAAATCTGCATCAACATCTGGGACTCACAGGTACGGCCTTGCTTAAAACAACATAAATGTCCAATAAGAAAAATACTTTAATGGAGATTTTATAATGGATCTGTGGAGAGGCGGTGCGTAGTCAGTGTCTTACCTTGGCGCGACAAGCCCCAAGGTAAGACACAAACTAGAGAACAAAATTGTAGTGGGTTATTTTACAGAAGAGCTATGGATTCAAAAGGTTCGAATGACACAGGACTTTTTATGAACTGTGTGATGCTTTGAGACTTTGTCCAAAAAATAAACTACAAACCACGAAGAAGATGACTTCCTGTCAACTTCTTTGTCTTCTTTGTTGTTTCTGCCAGTAGTAATGTCCAGCTGTTGATCGTGTTTTATCTTCCTGAAAAACCACTTCTTCCCCACGCAACAACTTCAGTCTTTTGAAATTCCATTAAGCAAATGTATTTTCATATTTTCCATTTCCACAATTCTATGGCTAACAGAAAATATTCAGGATGAGCGCTCAGTTTGAACAAAAGTCTGGTTTCTCTTCAGGCTGGCGGGAAAAGCTGCTCCATTAGTGACAAGCAGCTGCAGTGGGCTGACGGGATGGTCCTGGTCTACGACATCTGCGACCGCGCCAGCTTCGAGGTCGTCCGCCAGCAGCTGCAGCTGATCCGCCGCAGCAGGAAGATGTCGATGCCGCCTGTTGTCATCGTGGGAAACAAACGGGACCTGCAGCACCGCCGCAGCGTCTCCAGCGAGGAGGGACACCTGCTGGCTATGACGGAGCGCTGCGGCTTCTTCGAAGTGTCGGCGGCGGAGACGTACCACGGTGTGCTGCTGGTGTTCCACCGGCTGGTCGACCTGGTCAGGGAGACGCGGACGCTGAGGAAGAGCATGGCGAGCGTCCGAGGCATCGTCCGGAGCGTGTCGGCGGTGTTCGGGAAGAAACGGGCCGAGTGAACTGCCAGAGCGTTGTTTTTACCGGTTTAGGTGAAACAAAGGCAAGACTCCCTGACCGAGTCATTCTGAGGCGAGACGGGCTGGAAAAGGTTGAGGGAATGATTCTTTGTCTGAAAGTCGAAGTTGGCGAAATAAGTTGTGTATAAATAGGAAGTTGGAAATAGAAGCGCGGATGGAGAAAGAGACGGAGGTTGGTTGAAGTTCTTCAGAGGACGGAGACAGTCTGAGGACCGGCCGCTCCCCCCTACAGCTCAAAATGCAGCTGATGTTTTGCTGCTTGTTGTGTTTTAAGGAAACAACGTCAATGAAAACAGATGGAGGACGGCAGGAGCTCTGCAGGCAGCAGGTGGCGCTAGTTTCCAGTTGTTAAAAGGGTGGAAATGTTCTGTAACCTACAAGAGTGTTGACGGATGCTGACTCCGTTCAGCTGTAAATGTTTTCATGTTTATGTTGTAAAAATATTTTTAAACCAGGAATAAAATCAGCTTCCCATCCAGAGCTGTGGGTATCCTTTATTTCATCACATCTTCTCTCAGCTACAAATATTTTATTCACACCAAAACATCACGTGTCTGTGACTAAAGTCTGACATAATAAATAAAAAATCTAAAATATTTAAGCATACAAAGTAGAAATGAATTTTAGAAGAAGAATTTATTGTCATTGTCAAAAAGACAAAGAAATTGTGTTTGGAGTCCAACACTCAGTAGAAGCAGATTTCCAATTAAGGTGCATAAGAGGAAAAAGTGACTCCAGTTCTTGCAAACAAACATCTTACAAAGTTACAGCCTGAGGGTAAAAGTCTTATAGCCTCGGGGTAAAAGTCTTACAGCCTCGGGGTAAAAGTCTTATAGCCTGGGGATGCAGGCTGTTGGCCGGTGTTTTAGTCCGGCTCCGTAGGGACCTGTACCTTCTACCTTGGAACAAGCAGCCGTTGGAACAAGTGATGGCAGGATGGTGGCCGTCGCGCAGGATGTCCTGCGCTCTCCGTAGGCAGCGTGTGGTGTAGATGACGCTGATCTCTGGGGGAAGCGCTCCAGTGATTTTCCCTGCTATTTTCTCCACACCCCGGAGCGCCTGCTGGTCTGCTTTGGAGGAGCTGGAGAGCCACACCAGGAACCCATATGTCAGAACACTGCTGATGGCACAGTTGTAGCAGTTCACCAGCAGCGGTCTGGGTTGTGGTAGCTGCTCAGCTTCCTGGGGTAGGAAAGGCGTTGCTGGGCCTTTCCTGCTGCGGAGGCAATGTGAGCCCCAGGACAGCTCCTCCACCAGGGTCCTCCGCCAGGGTCCTCCGCCAGGGTCACTCCTCCAGGGTCACTCCGCCAGGGTCCTCTGCCAGGGTCCTCCACCAGGGTCCTCTGCCAGGGTCACTCCTCCAGGGTCACTCCGCCAGGGTCCTCTGCCAGGGTCCTCTGCCAGGGTCCTCCACCAGGGTCCTCTGCCAGGGTCCTCCACCAGGGTCCTCCGCCAGGGTCACTCCGCCAGGGTCCTCCGCCAGGGTCCTCCACCAGGGTCCTCCGCCAGGGTCACTCCTCCAGGGTCCTCTGCCAGGGTCACTCCTCCAGGGTCCTCCTCCAGGGTCCTCTGCCAGGGTCCTCTGCCAGGGTCACTCCTCCAGGGTCCTCTGCCAGGGTCCTCTGCCAGGGTGCTCTGCCAGGGTCACTCCCAGAAATGTAAAAGTGCTGACCCTCTCCACCACCTCTGAACCGATGGAGTTCATTCCACTAAGTTTCAACAAAACCAACCTGGAAAATTCTCCAACATGCCGACATGTTTTACTTCAGTTCATCTTTAAACTTCCTTCCACTCAGCAGAAACAGCTCATCCCCTTCCTCCCATCAGATTACACCTTTAAACTTTCACGGTACATTTAAAGTTCAGAAAATGACTCATTTATTCAGCTCAATCCAAAATGTTTTAAACTTTAATATTTGATTTAAAGGACATTTCATTTCTTAAAACTTTTATGAAGATCCCCAGTTCTACAGAGGAATTATTAATCGTTAATATAAAAGGGTTAGAGCCAGCGGTGGGCACACGTCCGCTAATCTGCCAATGCTAACAGCAGAGCTAATTTTTAGCTTAGCGTTTTGCCAACTTTAGCACACTTAGCGGTTTTACAAACTGTCAGTGGATAAAGCTTGACGTCCGTGTTGAGGTTTTGGTTACTGGCTGCTAAGAAATCAAATAGACATTGATGTTCATGCTCTTATTTTGAAGTCTGTTTACACAGCTGTTCTGTCTTTTTCCCCAGTAACTTTATTATAAACAAGAAACATACAGGAATAAAATAAAATGAACAAGACCCAAACGTAAATATCTAAAGGCACATAGAACAAGTAAGGCATTTATCATTTGAATTGAAGTTAGTGCTTTAGCATTAGATTTAGCTAAATACAGTGTTTCTGAAGTGCTTTACCGTTAGCAGAACTAACTTTTCAGTTAGTGGTGCCCACCACTGGTTGGAGTTAATGTAAAGTATACTGAAATAAATACTGATAAATTCATATTAAAATTCAGACACAAAGAATCCCAGACATCAGCAAATCGGCTCGTCCCTTAAGCTTAAATTCTGCTTCTTTTGAAAAACAACCAAGATTGAGGCCTAAAGCTCCTCTTTGGATCTAGTTTTGAGATTTAGGAGGCGTCCCACCAGTCTGTGTACTCGGCCCACTTTTAGAAGTGGGCCGACCATGGAATCAGAGTGTTAGCACTCTGATTCCATGGTCCAGATAAATATAGTACAGCAATACGGGATTACTAGAGCGCTCCTCGATTGAGAAACTACACAGTCCTGTTGAAAATCCAGGTTTTATGAGTTTTGGCATTCAGTCTTCTTGGGTTCAGAACTAATATCAGTTATAGTGAATAATAATCTAAGCTCTTCTAGTTTAATTTTCCTGATATTTGTGTATTTTAGCTAGAGCCAGCTTGCAGAAATGTCACAAAATATCTCATACCTTAAAGAAAACAGGAGAAAAGGTGTGCAGAAATTCACAGTTTTACGTTTGACTCGGCAACACATGAATGGAAACTATGGAAGAAGATTAGGGCCAATGAAATACAAAATTAAATTTGACTTTTTAATCAGAATGTTGATGTTAAGGCAGCAACCAGATTCAATTAGAAGCAAGTAAAGCAGGAGGATAATTTACTTTCTGTAGTCTTTCTGTGTCAGATTTAAGTAATTGTTTTATGTGGCTGAATTCTGAGGAAAAAGGTAAAAATTCTGAGATTAAACTGAAATCAGAATTCCGGATTAAAGTCGAAATTCTGACAAAAAATTCTTAGATTAAACTAAACTAGGTGATGAAAAAATCCTCTAAAGTTCAGAAGTATGAGAAAATTCAGAATGAGAAAAAAGGCAAAAAAAAAAAGATTTCTGATTAAAAATCCCCTAGGGATGATGCCATATGAAATGCATGACGGAAAAAACATTTCTGCTATAGAAAACGTCTTAGCTGGGCTAAAATCTCCCAAATTTTGGCAAAGTACAGAGTTTCTGTTCTGATGAAACCAACCTACAATCAGAAGAAGTAGAACACTTCCTTCTACTTCACACTACTGTCACACGGTGGTGGCAGCACCATGATCTGGGGTTACTATTCTTCTACATGGACAGTCAGTTTGAATCCAAGCCTTCAGGTGTCAGGCTAGAGAGATGAAGTCGCAAGATTAAGAAAATGGCGTTGATAATACTTCTACCTCATACTGAACCTGGCGCTTCAGCGGGACTGTGTTCGTCTCTACATCCACTGTCCAGAGAAAAGCTCTATGATCGGATATTTCCGGGGTTTGTGTGAAGCAGAATTGCAGCATTAGTGACTGAGCGTTAATTTGGTGACGCCTCTGCGGTTCAGCGCGAACACGCAAACCAGCACCAGCCGAGGCAGAGACGTGTCGTCGTCGGGGGATGCGGTGGGGCGCTGTGGCGCATCGGGAGGCGGACTCGGTGGACGTGGCTGAGTCACTGCGAACCGCGGGCGGTGGGTGTTTAAGAGTCGTCTCCTTCCGTGACGATGGCGGCGCCGTCGCTGGAGTTGGGGCTCAGGTACTCCAAGGCCTTCTGGCTCTGGGCCACGAACTGTTTGAGTGGCGTGAGCAGCAGCTCGGTGGCGGACGGTCGTCGGAGGGCGTTGCCTTCGGAAGGGTGGGCCGCCGCGTCCATCTCCGGGGTGGAAGGCTCCTTGGTGCTCGAGCGCCGCCCGTTGGGCGGGTCGGGACTTTGGGGGCCACCAGCAGCCCGGGTAGCGCGCGAGTAGATGCTGCGACGGCGGCGAGGGCGGCCGTCCATTGCCTTGAGGAAGAGGCTGTTAACTGAGCTGCGGCGCGATGAGCTGTCTGAGAAATCCTCCTTGTTCAGGAAATCCTCCACCTGCTGAGGCGACGGCTGCTCCAGCTGGGACAGACAAAACAGGAGTTAATGCTACACGGCCTGAGGATGCTTTGAGTCCAAACGCAACGCCTGCAGGTCGACTCAGGATTTCTGTAAATCATCACTTGTTGTCTGGAAGGAGTCAGCCAGAGTTCTAGAGTTATCAAATGTTGGCAGTAGACAAGAGACATGGAAAAACATCTCTGGGGTTAGCCAGACGTAGACAAACGTAGCCTGACGAAACTCAGGAAGTAGCTTCTATGTCCTCAATATCCTTGGATCTGAGAACGATCTCACTCCAAACCAGAGGCGATTGTAGCCCGGTTGTAGGGACGCTTTAGCACCCCTACAACTGTATCTCAGCACCCCTGAATAGGGTTCCCACCCATCCCCTGAAATACGGAGTCGTCCCATATTTGGCCGTTAAATGTGCGTCCCGTATTGAACCGATTCATAACTGTTTGCTAGACACGCCTGTAATACACACATCTTACATACCCGCGTCTTTTTAAAGCGTCCTCTACCCGATTCCATGTCCTTAGAAGAAAAAACGCGTTCAAACATACAGACGTGAGTGAAAAGACGCGCATTATAAGCTGAACAATTTCAGAGGGTATGGATAATGTGTACATGGAAAGTGGCGCAGTGTGCTGCTGTATGATGGACAGAATGGACCAGGAGAGGAACCGCAGAACCTAAAGAACCTAAAGAACCAGAAATCAGCGTCTCTTCATCCTCAATCATCTCCTGAGGCCGATATGGTAAAGAACATTTTGCTATGATTGATTAGGTTTCTTATTGTGATTTTAGTTGAATATTGTGGTTTGATTCTTTGCTTTGGATGTTGAGTTTGGATATTTAATAAATATTAGCATTAGCCAAAATAAATGGACATTTAAAGAACAAATCATACTAATAGATTAGCAGTAAATACATAAAAGGTTCTTATATTACATTACTTTCGGTGTGGATTTTCAGAAATGTTGATATTAGGGCTGTTGTAAATTAATATTTTAGTAATGGAGTAATCTATCGATTATTCTGACGATTAATCGGGTAATTGGATAAAAAAAGATCAAATAAAACGTTGGTAAATCTAACATAACAGCAGTTTTACTATTGCATATCAACATCAGTCCAATTTTTCACATTGAGCTTCTCTAACAGTTACTTTTCTGTAGTTTAGAAAATGAACCTGTAACAATAATAGCTCACTTTGTTAACTTGAAGAAAAGTTATACAAAAATCTGAAATTAATTCAATGTAATAATAAAGAGGCAGGATCACAAACAGCCCATCTATTAGTGATCAGTTATTATAAAACATGTCTATACTCCAGTTTCTGTTTCTGTTTTCATCTTCAGCCAGTTTAATAGATGAACTCTGACCTTGCAGCCATTTATAGCTT